>JACXGM010020448.1:0-17796 GCA_016801145.1 Umbra pygmaea | reverse complement strand
AGTCAGACCTTAGCTTCAGTAATCATGTTAAAGCAATAACTAAATCAGCATATTATCATCTTAAAAATATCTCAAGAATTAGATGCTTTGTTTCCAGACAAGACTTAAAGAAACTTGTTCATGCTTTCATCACCAGCAGGGTGGATTATTGTAATGGCCTCCTCACTGGTCTTCCCAAAAAAACCATAAGACAGCTACAGCTCATACAGAATGCTGCGGCCAAGATTCTAAGCAGAACCAGGAAATATGAGCATATCACACCAGTCCTCACATCTCTACACTGGCTCCCAGTCACATTTAGGATAGACTTTAAAGTATTATTACTGGTATATCAACTCAATGGCCTAGGACCTAAATACATTGCAGATATGCTCATTGAATATAAACCCAACAGACAACTCAGATCATCAGGATTACATCAGTTAGAGATACCAAGGATTCAGACAAAACGCGGAGAATCTGCTTTTAGCTACTATGCCAGCCGCAGCTGGAACCAGCTCCCAGAGGAAATCAGATGTGCTCCAACAGTAGTCACCTTTAAATCCAGACTCAAAACACATCTGTTTAACTACGCTTTTACTGAATGAACTCTGTGCTAAGTCCGAACTGATTGCACTATATTTTATATGTTCGTTCAATCTCTTTTTTTATTTCTTAAACTGTACTATTTTTCTAACTGTTTTTCACTTTTATTTTAAATGCTTTAATTTTATCTGTTTAAAATTTTTGTTTTCCTGTTTATGTAAAGCACATTGAATTGCCATTGTGTATGAAATGTGCTATATAAATAAACTTGCCTTGCCTTGCCTACGGTTGCTTTCATGAAAACTGTTTGATTTTTCATAATACACTGTTCTACAGAATCATCAGACGGTTGAGTCTCAGTTCATTTCTTATGTCCTAGTGCTCTGATGGCTGAAGAGGACTGCTGTGTTGTAGCAGATGAAGGCACACGACGTGGCCCACACATCCCCCTAGTGCTGGAGAGATGGGAGAGGGAGGAGGTCGCTTGGAAGACAGCCCTGTCAAACAAACTAAAAAAGCAGTGCACATGTAGCTCAGAACGAGCCAAGGCCCATATTCTGGGCTTTGTGCCAATCTTACAATGGCTGCCGCGCTACCAATTCAAAGACTGGATCCTGGGCGACGTCATGTCAGGGTTGATAGTGGGCATCCTGTTGGTTCCTCAGTCAATCGCATACTCCCTGCTGGCAGGACAGGACCCCATCTATGGCCTCTACACCTCCTTCTTCTCCAGCATCATCTACACGCTGCTGGGCACCTCACGGCACATCTCTGTGGGCATATTTGGGGTGCTGTGCCTGCTGGTAGGGCAGGTGGTCGACAGAGAGCTGTTGCTGGCCGGATACCTCACCGAGACTAACTCTAACAACTCTATGGTGGGCCTGGAAGTGGGGAATGCCAGCACAGGGCCCGTCTGTGATAGGAGCTGCTATGCCATCATGGTCGGTGCCACAGTCACCTTCACAGCAGGGGTCTATCAGGTAAATTTGTGGAGGTGGGAATGTGGACACTAAACGTTAAAGTTTTTTGTAACACACAGGAATGTTTAATGTTTTTGATAGAAATTCACTAATGTGGCATGAAATTAATTAAAATATATGTCCATGACTACCAATGTTGAAAATATCTATCACTGTTTGACATTACTTATTTATTATTAAACAGTAAAGCCACATTTTCTGCATCAATCAATAACTAATTATGAAACCCTTCACTCATCCATAATTATTAATGTTTTGACTACTTTCTGATCAATTTAATGCCACCTTGGTGAATGACGGTACTGTAGCAGCTTCAATCAGAACAAAACTCCTGGATATCCAAAACACATTTGACCCGGTAGTGTATTTTGATTTCTCATGTCCATGATGAAAAGTCTACTGTATGTTTGAGCATTGTCTGTGCCATTTGCCAGTGTTGACCTAGGGGTAGTCTCGTTCCACTTCCGGCCAATTTGTGGGGGGTATGGTGAAGTCTTGCTTTAAATTAGATTTTCAGCTATCGCCCGAACTCGGGCAGGGCCAATCAATTGGTAAATTTGACCTATCAATCTCCCACTACACCCTCCCCCATATCTCCTGTGTGCAGCTGTTTGACTTAGAGATGCCCTGTAGTAGTATTATTCTGTAAATTTAAACTGACAAAAAACCTTGATTCGTTAAGTTCCCGTCTCAAGGCCAACAGAGTAGAAGGTGTTCCAGGCTCACATGCACAGGTGTCCTTTTGGGTGTGATGTAGTGGTCAGTTGAGATGCTGTATGATTTGGCAGGGACTCATCAGGCTCTAATGACTCCCTGAAGGCGGCTTGTTTGTCGAAGAAGCTTTCTTTGCAGAGTTAGCTTGACAGAATTGCTGCTTTGAGTAAGCAGTGTTAAAAAGTTTTGGTAATTGTCACTGCGGTCTTCAACCATCCTGTTAGGAGTGTTTGCAGTGGGAAAAGATCACAATTAAAATGGGATATTACCTAAGTTAGGGAGAAAGCGGTACAGTCTTAAGAAAAAAAATATATGTATATTTTAGATGATAAGCCTTTTACTGTTAGACTATATTTCTAATGGCATCAATCTGTGATTGTAGGTGTTGATGGGCCTCTTCCAGGTGGGCTTTGTATCAGTGTACCTGTCAGACTCACTTCTGAGTGGCTTTGCCACGGGGGCTTCTCTCACCATCCTCACCTCCCAGGTCAAGTACCTCCTTGGACTGAAGCTTCCCCGCGCGCAGGGCTGGGGCTCTCTTATCAAAACATGGGTCAGCCTCATCCAGAACCTGGGCCAGACCAACATCTGTGACTTAGTCACAAGCCTAGTCTGCTTGGCTGTGCTGATACCCACCAAGGAGTTCAACGATCGCTTCAAAGCCAAGCTCAAAGCCCCCGTCCCCTTCGAACTGTTCGTGGTTATCGCTGCAACACTGGCCTCCCACTTTGGCCACTTCAAGGAGGAGTACAGTTCCGACGTGGCTGGTGCCATCCCTACGGGCTTCCTCCCCCCACAACTTCCGTCCTGGTCTCTGATCCCCAATGTGGCAGTAGATGCCTTCTCCATAGCCATCGTCGGCTTTGCCATCACTGTGTCCCTGTCTGAGATGTTTGCCAAGAAGCATGGCTACATAGTGGATCCCAACCAGGAGATGTATGCCATAGGATTCTGTAACATCGTGCCATCTTTCTTCCGATGCTTCACAACCAGCGCCGCCCTGACTAAGACTTTGGTGAAGGAATCTACTGGCTGCCAGACTCAGGTGTCTGGGCTGGTAACTGCCGTGGTGTTGCTTCTAGTCCTGCTGGTCATTGCCCCCCTGTTCTATTCACTACAGAAGTAAGATCATCATATTCACTGTATACCTTGGCTCTGTCTGGCTCATCTCATCCACGACACATACTTTGACAGTTAACATGTCTGAAAGATAAATATCTCCCAAGGTTTTGGTAGTATTACTTTGCTAATCTGTCTTCATTTCACATTTTACAGGTGCGTGCTCGCCGTGATCATTGTGGTAAATCTTCGCGGAGCGCTGTGCAAGTTCACCGATGTCCCCAGAATGTGGCGCGTGAATCGCGTGGATGCTGCCATCTGGCTGGTTACCATGGCAACGTCTGCGTTGGTTAACACAGAGCTAGGCCTGTTGGTCGGAGTGATGGTCTCAGCCTTCTGCGTGTTGGGCCGCACCCAGAGAGCCCAGGCCTCAGAGCTGGGCAAGGCAGGTCTCCATGAGCTGTACGAGGACCTGGCTTCCTACAGGGGACTGCAGACCCAGCCTGGGGTGGCCATATTTCGCTACGAAGCTCCGATCTATTACGCTAACCAGATCCTATTCAAGAAGGCAATGTACCGCTGCCTGGGCTTGGACCCTGTCAAAGAGAAGGCCCAGAGCAGGAAGCTGGAGAAACAGAGGAGGAAACAGGAAGACGCCGCGGTGACAGCAGGAAGGGATAACGGGACGAAGGTTAAAGACACAGAGTTGACCACCAGCACCCAAGCCTTCCTCCCAAACCAAGTCAACTTTCACTCTGTGGTTATAGACTGCAGCCCAGTGCTGTTTCTGGACACAGCAGGAGTCAACGTGCTGAAGGAGGTTTGTAAGGATTACATGCAGTTGGGTGTCCAGGTGTTCCTGGCCCAATGTAATACATCAGTACTGGAGTCGTTAAAGAAGGGTGGCTACTACCTAGAGAAGGGAAATGGAGAAAAGGAAAGGAGTAGTGTTTTCTTCACCATCAGTGATGCTGTACACTACGCACAGAGCCGTACATCTCAGAATGGAGACTGCGACACGTTCTGTTAACGAGATCAAATGATTATATGGGCAGGATTGTATAGTGCAGTGAAAAATGTTTGCATTTCTGCATATTCTTTACACTGAATGTAATCAGATTTTCAACCAAAACCTAATATTAGATAAACATGTTATCCATGTTTCAATTCTTAAAGAAAGGTATAAAACCAATGCCCCTGTGTAAAATAAGTAATCATAACCATAGACACAATAACTGGTTATATCAATCTTTAGCAGCATTAACTGCAACCGAATGATTCCTATAGTTATTGATTAAGCTCGCACAGCACCATGGCGTTTAGTACGGTAAATAATGTTGGCCCACTCCTTACTGAACTGTTTTACTTAGTGACATTTGTCAGCTTTTGTGCTTGAGCTCCCCGGTTCACATACTACCACAACATTTTACTTGGTTATTTAGTCTGAACTTTGACTAGGCATTCCAAAATGTGTGTGTGTGTGTATATATATATATATATATAATTTAACCGTTCTGATGTAGACATGCTTCTGTGTTTTTGATAATTGACTTGCTGAATGACCCAGCTATGCGTCAGTGAAATGTGCCCCTAGACCTGTGCGCTGGCCATTGCAGTTTTATTTTTTTATCTCCAGGCACATTGACTTCATAACCAATTCTTATGAAGTCCACCAGTGTTAAGTCAGATTTCTTTGAGGGGCAACCATTTTTTTTTTTTTTGAAGATTGCATGTTTGCTTACCTAGAAAACAAAAGAAGTATGCAAGCACCTAACTTTGGTGTTATTGATCCTCTCAGACTCCTGTATGTTCCTACATACTACAAAAATGTCTGACCAAGTTCCTTTTGGAAAAATATGCACAAATGCAAAAAAAAACAGACAGGGTGCAAATACTTTGTCATGGGACAACATAGTCAACATACCTTTAATATATATATGAAATTACTTAAAATCAATGTTATTATAGCACTTACATTAACATAATCTATGTATCCAAGATGTTGTGCCTTTTAAATACACGTTCTGAATGACTGCAGGTTATTTGATCTCAAAGCAGTGGTCGTGAATTTTACGGTGCTATGGTGTATTCAAAGATTATGGCATTTTTTTATCTTATTGTTCGACTGTGGACAATGTTTGGTTATGCATTGTCAAGCTTATAGAGAGATTGTTTTGGGACGTTTTTTGTCAGTATGATTTAACTGCCAATTTCTTCACGTTTAGTTCTTGTGGAAACAGTGGGAATGTTACAGTTGTTGGAATTTTCTGGAAACTCAGTGCTGCTTTTGATAAGATATTGGTTTGAGATAGTAAGATAACAATGGTTAATAAGATGATTTGATAGAAAGGGCTTTGTCTGTTAAATGCCAGATTCGATTATCTCAGCTTTAATTTAGCTAAATGATACCAGATCATTTTTAAGATGCACCTTGTTGAAAAACAATTGATACTGTGTTGTTGAAGCTTTCTGAAACCAAAGTATATGCAATTTGAATGAATATTTTGACAGTTACTTTGTATAGATGATAACTATATGTATATGCAACTATATATTATTTTTCTTACGATCAGTCCAAAGATGCTGAGGCATTATAATGTTTTTACTGTAAATTCATATTTATATTGTATTTCTGGATATCTGTTAGGATTGCATTCCATTGCTGTTTTGATAATTGCCAGATATCATTCGATGCATTAATATGTGCAATTATGAATATATTTGAGTTAGCCAGCGAAATATTTTCTTACCTAGATGACTATGCAAAAATCTTTTTACTGAAACAATTATGGGGTGTGTGTATCCTCGCTATGTCTATGTGGTTGTTTTTATGTCATTGAATTCTGTGGGAATTATAGTGGGGCATGTCTTGCATATCGACACATTACATATAGGGTATTGATTACATCTAGAGTAGTGATGAGGTCTCGTTGTTTAGTTGACCAGAACCGATCTGCAGTTAAAACGCACCACTTAATCACCACTGCCCAAACTATACTGGAGGTGATGATGTGAACATTTGTATGCACCAGATGTTGCAAAAATAGATTGTTTCAAGTAGCCTGGCTTTTGTCTAGCTGCGCAGAGCCATTTATTACATTTCAGGGAATTATGACTGGCTTAAGGAATCTCTTGGGGTTAGTCCCATGCTGTTACATTTAACTTTTGAAACGAGTACAAATTCTTTTTTCTGGAGCACACTACTTAACTCTGTTTGATGCCATCAAAAAATTAAGCTACCGCCTTCTAATCGCGGATAATTACAAATAATAGTTTGCTTGTATACATCAATCTGCTCTCACCAATTTTTAATGACTATAAACCTGTATTCTACATTGATATAACTACTGCGACTGGGGGGTAGGAGGGTACAAGCACATCAGTATTCAGCAGACTACACAGTGCTCACGGCACCTTACTCCAAAGAGAACAAAAGAAGTACTTGTTCCCAGTGTGTGGACACGTTGAACAGTGAACAGATAGGTACGAGTCCTGAGATGAGGGCACAGCAAGATCAGCTGGTCAATGTGACCCGTGCCTTGAATTGGAGCAGAAGTGAAGAGCTGTCAGGTACAGATGGGTAGATAACACCAAGTTCAACCAATTATATCCTTCCACTCTGCTGCACAAGGAAAATCCAGCCATCTTCCAGCAACCTTAGGCCATGACAGAAATGTTCATTTACTTAAAACGTTACAGTAAATTTGGTAAAATGTTTTTTTTACTAAACACAAAAGAATTTGTGTGTTCAAGGGTTTTTGTTGAATTTGTTTTTGTGCTCTGTGTTCTAGTTATGTTACTGATTGTTGCGTTAATGAGGATAGAGATCAGCAAAGTGAAGAATAAACCAAAGCCGCTCTTCGCCGTTGTTAAGCATTATTAAAACGAAAAATAATACAAGTTTTTTTGCATTGAAGACAGCAAATTTTGTTTCTATCAGCTCAGTAAGTTCATTATTAACTGCTTCTCAACAACATAAAAGCATACATTTGAAGATTGAAAGGTGGTCTGACCATCTGTAGTTTAGCCATACAATATATTTATCTAAAACATTTACAGTAATGATTATTTAGTAATTAATCTGTTCACAGTGACTGTCTGCTTATTTTGTTAAAGCGTTGTATTTACAAATTGTAGAATAGGCCTATATATTGACAATACATCAGGGAAATATCAAATTCTGGAAATCTTAAATGTCAACTTGTACTTTTAGGTAACTAAATTAAATCATGTTTGAAGTGCCTTTTGTGTATGCTTGCATAAAAGTATGTTGCTTAGGATAAATCTGTCTATAAAATGGCTTATGTTATTATTATTTCCGAAGTTCCCTATTTAATTAAATGTATTTACTAAAACTGGTCTCTGGTCTTCATTTTTGTTTGTGAGGTAGCTTTTATATGCATTTGGTTCCTGCTGTTAACATGTCGATGTAATTTTTGTCTTACCTTTACACTTCTTTGACGTGGGTAATCTAGATGTATCTTTTTGGATTGCAAGAGCAGATTTTGCATCTCGACATTCAGTTGAGGAATGAGATATATTTGTTTTCTATATAAGCCTGTAGCAGTGATTTTCAAGGTGTCTATAGATGATTTTCAAGTTATTGCCAATAAATATATGTAGATATGTTTACCTTATATATGTACAGTTTTATGCTAAATTTAAAAAAATCTTTCTGTGAACATGTTTATACAGAATTACTATTTATTTTTACATTATCCAAATATGAAACAAAAGGTATCACGGTGTGCACACAAATATTATAAAATATATGTGAAATTCAGACTGCCTAAATAAATGAATGTAAAGTTAAGTTTTGCATCTTTAACTTCAATTTTTTGGCAAAGTTTCTGACAGTTTTTTATAACCTTCTGTGTATTGAAAGTATTTAATGTTAATTTTCAAGTCTCTTTGAGGAGCCCATGGTTGTTTAAAGCAGGCAGAAAAAACAGTCTGACATATTAGAATGTAAGGAGTTAATGCAGTGTAATCGGTAAACAATTGACTTCACAGAAATATTTACTGTTACATAATTTTTTCGTAGGGGTGCCCAGATTTCTGCATATAACTGTACCACAATCCTTGGTTAGGGGTGTAGAACATTTACTATCCACATCCTGTTTAGACCGGCCAAGACTTAGTTGGAACTGGTTGTTTGAATAACTTTCCTTGTGTGATTACAGCTGGGATTTGACCTGACTGTCATGACAAGGGAAATTGCAGAATATGAAGTCTGCTGCTTCAGTGATCTTAAATCTTTTTTGTCAGTAGTTACTGGGAGTAGGTAAGCATGGGCATCGGAAGCATTTCTGATGTGGGGGGGACAATCTGGCGGGGGTGCTAATGGGGGTCCAAATGAATAATATTTTTTCGTGACGAAATTATTCGGAAGTTGGTGTTGAGTTTTGAAGCAAGAGGAATTGTCCGCCATGTTTTTATCTTGGTCACCTCCTCAGGTTGGCATAGTGATATTTTTGATTACATAGCAGTCGAGTAATTAGGCAAAATTCTACGTGTGGATATCAGGTGATTGTCATAGACTTGGAATGCAATTTTACCTAATCAAATTGCAGATATCGCCGAAGCCATTTCATAATGAAATATAATTACAAGTATTCCATAAGTGTCAAAGGCTTTCATTGACACTGCATTCAGTTAATGCAAAGAGTAAATTTTTGCAGTGTTTTTCAAGACCTCTGCAATCCACCCTGTTATGGTAACTTTTGGCCCACATCCTGACCAATGGCAGCTCATTGTTGCATGATCAATGCTTGGAGGTTGTCAGAATCTCTGGGTTTTTGTTTGTCCACCCGCATCTTGAGGATCAACCACAAGTTCTCAATGGGATTAAGGTCTGGGGAGTTTCCTAGCCATGTACCCAAAAATGTAATGTTGTGTTTCCTGAGCCACTTAGTTATCACCCTTGCCTTATGGCAAGGTGCTCCATCATGCTGGAAAACCATTGGTCATCATCAAACTTTTCTTGGATGGTTGGGAGAAGTTGCTCTCGGAGGATGTGTTGGTACCATACTTTATTCATGGCTGTGTTCTTAGGCAAAATTGTGCCCAGTCCTTAGCAGTCCAATCCCTGTACCTTTTGCAGAATATCAGTCTGTCCCTGATGTTTTTCCTGCTTCTTTGCTGCCCTTCTTGACACCAGGCCATCCTCCAAAATTCTTTGTCTCACTGTGCATGCAGATGCACTTACACCTGCCTACTGCCATTCCCGAGCAAGCTCTGCACTGGTGGTGCCCTGATCCCACAGCTGAATCAAAGTTAGGAGACTGTCCTGTTGCCTGCTGAACCATTTTAGGCACCCTGATGCCTTCTTCACAACAACTGAACCTCTCTCCTTTAAATTCTTGATGATCTGATAAATGGTTGATTTAGATGCATTATTACTAGGAGCAATATCCTTGCCTGTGAAGCCCTTTGTGCAAATCATTGATGACGGTATGTGTTTCCTTGCTGGTAACCTTGGTTGACAGAGGAAGAACAATGATTTCAAGCACCACCCTCCTTTTAAAGCTTCCAGTCTGTTATTCTAACTTAGTCAGCATTTCAGGGTGATCTCCAGCCTTGTGTTTGTCAACAGGGGCATAGCACAAGATCCAGAGCTCTATGCCCCCCCCAAAATAAACTGCGCTACCCAGCTACCTATGACACTGATTAGCCTATTATTGCACATTTTTGACATTATAGCCTATCAATTTTAAATTAAACATGTTTCAAATTAGGCTATTATAATGGTGTGTTCTTGATATAAGCTCATTCAAATCCAAAAAGTAGGATAAGGGTGACCATATATTGATTTCCAAAAAAGAGGACACTGCCTAGTAGCTTAATGTTAATCATACACTAATTAACATATTTGTGACGTCATCACGTCCACTGAACTAAGATTCTCTCTCTCTCTCTCTCTCTCTCTCTCTCTCTCTCTCTCTCTCTCTCTCTCTCTCTCTCTCCGCCTCCAAGTCCTTGCAGGAAAGTCCATATGATCGCGGCATTTTACGAGCGACGCCCCTGCTCGTCAACACTCAGACAATCACTGACATGATAGCAGCTGGTCTTTTTGTGGCAGGGCTGACTTTTTTTTCTGGATTAAGTTAATTTTCATGGCAAAGAGGGACTTTGCAATTCATCTGATCACTCTTCATGACATTCTGGAGTATATGCAAAGTGCCATCATCAACAGTGAAGCAGCAAACATTTTGGAGACCAATACTTGTGACATTCTCAAAACTTTTGACCACAATTGTAGTGTAGATTGTGAGTAATGGCTATTTCTCCACTGATTTCGGAAGGTATTTGAAATACGCCTTTTTTAATGATTTTATTTGGCTGTTATTTTTTTAATTTACAGGACAGTAGGAAGCAGAGGCTAGGGCAGAGGTGGGCAACCGACGGCCCGCGGGCCAGATGCGACCCGCCGGGTCCTTTGTTCTGGCCCGCGAGACGTTTTTACCATCCACAGTCTCCCGCGATTGTATCGCGATTATCTCGCGAACCGTATATGCTAGCAACGTTAAAAAGATGGATAACAGCCGAAAAGAATGAGTGTTGGCTCATCCATGTGAGTTTATCAGAGCCGGAGCTATCGCGCCTCGAAGTCGGTCATGTTGTTTTTACTTTTGCCTTTTGCAGGAAGTAGGACTTGAAAATGACAAAATAGCAACGCTGCAATGATGTAGGACATTTATTTATATTTATTTAAATATTTATGTATTTATTGTCTCATTTATTTATTTCAGGACTTATTTCATACCCATATTTATTTATTGATGTATTTATTTAATATTGACTTAAATGGCTTTCTATAGGAATGAGTTTCCTTGGGAATTTAGCAATATGTATCAAGTGATTCAAGTGACTTGGATCCGCTTAGTGAGTGTATCAGAATAACCCGAAACTTTTAAAGGAATCGAGTTTGCCAGGCCTAATGCGCACAATGGTGAAATTTACTTATGGGTAAAGATAGGATCAGTCAAATGAAATACAATAAACAAACAAATAAATATTACAAATTAATAAATTATCAGAAATTTTTACAAATTTTCTGATACTATTATTTGATGACAACAATACGTTTGGAAAACTAAACACAGCCATTTCTGCTTTTTAATTTTAAACAAAAAACCAAGCTGCACCCTTTTTTAAATTTCATCTTTCATTGCAAAATAGAATAATGAATTAACAAAAAAGTACACTGACCATAGGCATGCCCAATATTATGACATGCGTTTGTTGGACAAATAAAAAATTAAATGAATTGCATTGAGGAATTGCAGCATTCAAGTCCGGAGGATGTCCTGAAGTTAATGTGTTTACTTAACCCCTAGCCACGTTTGGGGAACCTCTGAGTTTTGTCATTAACTCATGACCATGTAATGGTCCTCCCAGGGTGTGGGGTTTAGTTTAAAATTTGCTGTTCATGTGCCAGGAGTGTTACTACTAGACCACAGGATATGCATGACAAGCTGTTTCCTTCTAATATGTGCTCTGTGATCTTGGCACTCTGGTTGTAAATGTGGCATCATTGAGCTAAAATGGGTCCCCAAAAAGTATATACTACTGTATGTTTGTGCTCTGTCATCAAATCCACCCAATTTCTACTTTGAATTTCATGGCTAAATGAGGTATGACAGTGATTCCCCTTAGAGATTATGAACAAATGTCATGGTCTTCCATAAGGGGGAAGCCCTACGAAGTATTTCAGCCCTACGAAGTAGTCTTTCTTTTGTATAAGTATTTTACCATAAGATGTGATAATGTATTAATGACGTAATGAAAATAAGTTTTCTGGTTGTAGTTAGGTATGATCATTACCCATCTTTCTAGCATGTACAGTTCCACCAACTGAAGTTACTTCTTATGGGTGCATTTACAGCTTTCCACCAGTAGACTGCAGCATTGCCAAGAGGATCTTCAATAAATATCAGTAAGTACCTTCATATACTGTCACTGGTAAGTACACTACTCTACAGCCTTCAGTAGAGTCTGATTTTGGTAAACCAGCTCAAATAATTAGCCCAATGTTATGTAAAGGTGGAATGAAGTTATTGCGCATTTGTTTATTGTATGTCATAGACAAATTTTTCCAAACAACAACATGAATGATAACATGGGACAAATTAATAAAACAAAAATATTTATTGCATTCTATTAACAGATAATTAAGGTATCCTACTGTGAATTTGTACCTGAACTAATAATGAATTGCTAGCTTTTTGCTTTTTACATATTTTCATGTATCTTATGTATTGTAGTTATGCCTAAAATATTTGTGACATTTAAAATGTGAATTTTCTAACACATTCACTAGAATATTCCTCTGACTTAGGTTTCTAAATTGTCTAATTGCATCTGTTTTGCTTCTTTATGCTAACTCAACTATTGTGTAAACACTGATGAAGAAATAGGGCTGATTTTATTTTGTTTTACTTTCTTCACCTAGCACTTACCACTTTTGTAGTCTTTCGGAGGATGGATTAAATCTCCTGAGTGGGAATGCCCTTTAAAAAAGATTACATTATGACAAATACCACTGCCAAGGATGTGGTGATATTGAATTATTACGTGCTAGAAATAAGTATGTGAAAAATGGTTTCCCATGGTAACTATGGTATAGTTTGTATAAAACGGTCTTGATGAAGTCTTACTGTATTGTATCATGTTGTTATCACAAACATTAGTCTTTTCTACTATGTCAAGCTGTCAGTCCATTGTCCTAGCAGAGAGATGTGTTTAATTTGAACCTAGTCAGTCTGGGCTCATTCAGTGAAGATGGAATGTCACCACATCATAAAAGAAACAGACAAGACCCTTTCTTTATTTAAGATGATAACGTTGATACCTGGACCAACATATTACACACAATTTAACCCAGCTTTGCTATAATTCAAAGTTGTGCTTGTTTTTCCATTAAGAACACAGACGGATAAAGGTAGGTAACTGTTTTTTTTAAATAGAGCATTGGTTTTCTAGATCCGAACGCAGCGTGAAAGAAATTGTCATAATTTCTGGTCAGACCAGGATTGATGTTTGCTGTCAAGAAGCATTTTATCCCCGTCTCATCCTTTGGCACTGCCAAGCACCGTTTCTGTCTTGCAGACATTTCACTTCTTAATGACATCCACAGCAGTGACGGGATAAGGAGCCGCCTAATGCTTACTCTACTCCTCTACTCTCTCCTTCTCCTACTTGTCATGATGTCTAGGAGCTCCATCTCTCCTGACTCCTGGCTGGCAATGACCCCCCCTCCTCTCCTGAAGGTGGCCACAGCGGAAGGCTGTCAATGCCGATTGAGGTGCCTGTACCAATGTGTTTGTGCCAGCGGAGTGGCCACTGGCCACTACTAAGGACTCAGCATTGATTCCCCCTCCAGGTTTTGATGGGAGCCGGCACAATAATGCAGTGTAATTGTAATTGATTAGTAGTGTTGAGCTGCTCTTTCCAGCTGAGTTCTGTTCTGGGTCATGTTCATTAGGCACTGAATGGAGGAAATACACTGAAGCAAGCAGGAATCAATAAAAAAAACGTTGCTTTTGCTTTCCTTGGCAAAACGTTTTGATACAGAGTTCTCTAATGAATATGACCCTGGTGTGAATATTTCTCTGACTGTTTCCGTGACAGTGAAAGGAGCCCATTGTAGAGGCGAGCCTCTGATCTTAGCCCGAGAGCAGAATGGTTGGTTACTTTTGGACACTCGAAACCAGCTTTTCTGTGGTGTAGCAGAACACCGTCTGATTGGACACGGCACACGCAGCGAAACGATTCAATCCGTTCACGATGATGATCAACACCACAAGGCTTGTAGTGAGTCATGGCATGGTTACAAGAAAAGCTTAGATGAGAAGACAATGAGTAATTATTTGAGATTTGCTTCAATTTCATGACAATGGGTGGCAATGGAAAAATATATTCTCAGCATATCTCGATAAGCTTGAATGTATGTACACTGTAGGAATATAACGTCTGGTGTTTTATTACATTTTTTTGCATTCTGCATTCTATGGTGCAGTGATTTGTGATTGATACAATTTAAATCCAATATTGATTTTTGATGAATGAACTGGCTGTGTCCCTTTCAATGGAGTGGCAGTAATTTGCCTAAATTGTACAGCTGTATCTGCTTCTATGTGTATTCTGTACTGTATTTTCGGATGTTTTATGTTTTACCAGAGAGGGTTGGTGCTTCCTGGGATGAAGCCCAAGGGAGATCCCGATGAAGCAGTGAAAATACCAGAATACTTTGCACAAGACTACCGCTCCATTTCTCTCACAGTGGGGGCAGCATTAGTGCAGAAGCCATTTGCCATAATAACTTACAGATGGCTCTTATGTCAATTGTCTGTCAACTCAGAAGTATGCTCGGGTAAAGTCGCTAAAATCGTCGGTGCATTAGGCCTATCTACACACTGTTTATTCTTCGTGGGGTTTCGGACCAGATGCCTTGGTTGGTAGATTAGGTTGTTTAGCTCCTCGGTCACCATATGACCGTTCTTTTTTTCGTTTGTCAATGTGGAGTCATTCTGTAGAGTCCCTCCTGCTGTGCCCCCCCATCTGCCTCGGAGCAGCAGTGTTCACTTCTTGGCCACATACCAATCTACAGGGCCTTAACCCATTCCCCCCTCTCCAGCCCGATTATTCCCTCAAGCTATAAACCTCCTGACCCAGTCCTGTGCCCCTGTACCCAGGCCCTCAACCCTAGCCCTCCCTCCAGCCAAAAATAGGACCAACAGCAGGGCCGAGCACTGCTTGGGTGCCCTGGGTCTCTCAGGGCAAGAGGGATATGCAGCTGGCATTCTGTTGGCTGGAATGTGGCTTTGACAGCTGCAGAAAGGAGAGACTTAAAGATGGAGTAGAGGGAAAGAGATGATAGTATTATCACTACG
Source organism: Umbra pygmaea (assembly GCA_016801145.1). Classification (NCBI taxonomy): domain Eukaryota; kingdom Metazoa; phylum Chordata; class Actinopteri; order Esociformes; family Umbridae; genus Umbra; species Umbra pygmaea. The sequence continues at coordinate 2,624 of JACXGM010020448.1, read as the reverse complement.
GAGGACAGGGGCTCCTCCCTATCATTACAAAGAAGCTCCTGTGGTCGGTGATGCTTCTATTACAGTGATGTCACATTTGCATTTCAGTCTTTTAGCAGAATATTTCACAGGTGTAATTTGTAAAGGCTTTGCTCAAGAACAACAGATTTTTCAACTTGTCTTCTAACCCACAGAGCAAAATAATTTGAAAGATCCTTCCTAGTGATGAGCATTTGAGGCTTCATTAGTGTTCTTCAAGAAGCAGGATCAAGTGGTCAACACAAACTCAGATTTTACTTTGCAAAATAAAAGCTTGGCACTGATGTTTGACACATTGCAATGCATTTCAAAAATGCATTCAAGACTTGGTTTCCTTTCTTCTAGCAGCAATGTATTGTACTGGCAGCAGCCAATTTCCAAATAAAGGTCATTTTTAAATGATGGATGGAGTAGTGAATGATTGGTGGATGATCACCATGTCCCAATAAGGCTGCGACGTCAGCAAGTAGAAGGCGAGTCATATTTCAGGCCGGAAATCATGGGGAGAGAGCTGGTAGTTACCTTAAAGGGTCCCTGAAGGTGTGAAAATGACCTCGGGCAAAATATATAGAGTTTCTAACTGACCACTTTCGTCCATGGTACAAAAAGAAGATCCATGCCTTATGTAGCACAATCATCTTCATGCATGACAATGCACCATCACATGCTGCAAAGAATACCTCTGTGTCAATGGCTGCTATGGGCATAAAAGGAGAAAAAACTAATGGTGTGGCCCCGATCCTCCCCTGTCCTCAACCCTATTGAGAACCTTTGGAGCATCCTCAAGCAAAAGATCTATGAGGGTGGGAGGCAGTTCGCCTCAAAACAGCAGCTCTGGGAGGCTATTCTGACATCCTGCAAAGACATTTAAGCAGAAACTCTACATAATCTCGCAAGTTCAATGAATGCAAGAATTGTGAAGGTGACATCAAAGAAGGGGTCCTAACCCCCTGCTCCAGTTTACACCCATCACACATTAACGCAAATTTAAAACGTGCTTTTAGGCTCTTAACATGTTCGAAATGTCATTACTAGTGCAGAGCCATTTGCAGTGATTCCTTATAGTGAACACAGTGAATCTGACAAATCATACATCCTGTTTATTTCTTGTTTTCCAGTGAAGTCCACACTAGTCAATTGTCGAAGTCATACAAAACTTATTTTTCCACAAAGAAACTATTTGCTGTGGTTATATCCATATAATGAATAGTAGCAACTAGTCAGCCAGGTAACATGACACTCCTACTTTGCCAGCTCACAGACTGAGTCCACACTGTTGCTTAGTTACCTATGCTCATGCGCGATACCTCATGAACTCCTGAACTCTTGTGCGCTGTCAAGGCAAAGTAGTATCAGGTTACAGCCGATCAATGTTGCTACATACAGTAGTCTATGGACATAACCATGGCAAATTGTTTTTTTTGCTGAAAAAATATGTTTTAGTATATTGCTTTGCATGACTTCGACAATCGACTAATGTAGACTTCACTGGAAAATGGGAATAAAACAGAGGTATCTACGCTGGCTGATTTGTCAGATTTGCTGTGTTCACAATAAGGAATCACTGCACTTGACTATGCACTAGTAATGACATTTCAAACATGTTTAGAGGCTAAAAGTACGTTTTAAAACTTGTCCCATGAATGCGTAAAGGGTGTAAACTGGAGCAGGAGGATAACATGGCTTTGGCAATACAGATTGTTTGAGTTATTCTCGCTATCGACAGCACTCCAGATAACAACAGAGCTACGTTTTGAAATCGCCCGGAATTCTCCTTTAAGATGTGTTTGATTGAAATAGCTTTTAATTTCAGTAAATATGACCTTCAAATGCTGCAAATTCAACAAATGACCATTTTCAGTTCTTTACAACCAAAAAAATTTTCTGAAACTCTGTTCTGCATAATTATATGGAACAGTGCATTGAGTATTTTATTTTTGAAAGAAATACTGTTTTCATTAGGTGGTTTGTTCAATGATGTTCAACATATACCCTAACGGTTGGTGACTTGAAAATTATACTGACTGTCATTTGCATTGACTATTTATGAAAATCAGTGTAAAAAATAATTTGCATTATAATTTGGAACGCGGTGTACTGTACAGGTGGGTTGCCGGTTTGTGAACTTATATGCGATTTACACATTATATGCAATAAAATACGGAAGCTAACATTGTCCTGCACTAACTAACTTTGGCCTGCACTAACTACCACTAGCCTGCCCTAACTAATTATAACTGGCCTGCACTAACTACCACTAGCCTGCACTAACTAATTATAACTGGCCTGCACTAACTACCACTAGCCTGCACTAACAAATTATTTTATTTTTTATTTTATTTATTTAACCTTTATTTAACCAGGTGGGCTCGTTGAGAACAAATTCTCATTTAAAACGGCGACCTGACCAAGATAAAGCAAAGGTGCAAGTACAGACAGAGTTACACATGAATACAAATACACAAGAATAACACAATGGGTCGGGTAAGGGAGAAAGATAGAAAAGTGCAGTTGAATGTGCAGTTGAATGCAGTTGAATGCAGTGTACAGAGTAGCAGGCAAATACAATGAAATAAGTTAACACTAGTATGACAGTGCAAATGGTA
>JACXGM010020447.1:0-17799 GCA_016801145.1 Umbra pygmaea | reverse complement strand
GTGTGTGTGAGAGAGTGTGTGTGTGTGAGAGAGTGTGTGTGTGTGAGAGAGTGTGTGTGTGTGAGAGAGTGTGTGTGTGTGAGAGAGAGAGTGTGTGTGTGAGAGAGAGAGTGTGTGTGTGAGAGAGAGAGTGTGTGTGTGAGAGAGAGAGTGTGTGTGTGAGAGAGAGTGTGTGAGAGCGCGCGTGTGAGAGCGCGCGTGTGAGAGCGCGCGTGTGAGAGCGCGCGTGTGAGAGAGCGAGCGCGTGAGAGAGCGAGCGCGTGAGAGAGCGAGCGCGTGAGAGAGCGAGCGCGTGAGAGAGCGAGCGCGTGAGAGAGCGAGCGCGTGAGAGAGCGAGCGCGTGAGAGAGCGAGCGCGTGAGAGAGCGAGCGCGTGAGAGAGCGAGCGCGTGAGAGAGCGAGCGCGTGAGAGAGCGAGCGCGTGAGAGCGAGCGCGCGTGAGAGCGTGAGGAGAAATGTAACAAAGTTTAATGTTGTACGTAAACTGTGTTTGAGAGAGAGAGGTAGGTGTTAAGAGAGAAGTCTGTTTGATGTTTAGCTGTTATTTGTTTTATGGACTCAATGTTGAAAATCTAAAACATTTCAAACACTGTTGGCGGAAGTGAAAAATAAATATTTTATGAAGTTTGATTCAATGAGGTATTTTACTGAACATAAGTATTTACAATGCAAATCCAAATTATTGTAATTTACTGACGGTTACTTATATATTGTCTTTTCACTTTATTAAGATCAGATTCTGCAGGTAAAATTACAATAATAAGGTGACTTGACTTGGACTTGACTTGACCTACTACAGGGCTTGACTGGACATAGCCTGTGACTTGACTTGACTTGCCCAAGAAAAAAATACTTGGGACTTACTTGAAACTTGAAGGTTAAGACTTGAGACTTACTTGAGACTTGCACATGTGTGACTTGGTCCAATCTCTGCTAAACAGTTATCAATTAATTGAAAACAAAGAGTAAAACATATTCCTTATTGTCAATGGTTATTTATGAACTTTGTTTACCTGGTCATTAATTACGAACTTCCCAAAATGGATGAATTCAGCCTTGTACTTTTACCTTGAACTTTTTTACAATGCTAAACATTTGACACAAAATGTGTTAGAGCAATATTAACACATTAATTGTGTTGTCCCTTATTCATGTTTTTAAGAGAATGGTGATTTAGTTGTGTCTCATTGGGGATTAGGCATATTACTTTTAGATTGTGAAATGTTGTTTGGTTTTCTCCTATTGAAGCGACACTTGTGGCATATAAATCGTAAAAACGTTGTGCGCATCGCCTGAGCGCACATGAACACAATTCATGTTGGAACCTCTATACATTGAGCTAGCTCCACCTTAGCTCCTCCAGTGAAAAATGACTGGCGTCTCAGCTACTGATGGGCATTAAAGCTTTCTTAGTGGCATTTCACATTATCCTGTATGTCTCTTACCGATCACAATAAAAACAAAATCTGTTGTACAAGTTCAAACTTTCTCCTATCTGGTTGGCTTAGCCACACAAGATCGTCAGCCACAACAGCTTATTGGGTGAAGGTGAAGTCTAACCCATATTAAGTGTTACATCACTTTGACTTGATAGCTTAAATTTCAGCCTTTTTGCATGGAATGATACTTTCAAACAACTGTGTGATGTTACTAGGCCGATTTGTTGATAATAGATTGATGACATTTCATCTTGGTATAATGAGTTCTTCCAGTGTTTTTCAAATCCAGTAACCAAGTACACAATAACATTTTGAAATTCTTGTGGTTTAGCTGATGATCTCATTGAAAGTCACTTACAGTAAGTACTGGGTCATCCCCTGAAGCAATATACGGTAAGGTGCTCATAGACATTGCAACATTTGGCCCACCCATGAATCAAACTGGCAACCTTACCCCTGACTCTTTAACTACTGAGACACATGATGCCCCTATACACAAAACCAAACATAGATTTGTTCATCCGAAGAAGTATTGTGTCATACTAACACTAAAACCTACCAAATCTACAAAGCAATAAACTATTGGCAAACTTCTTTTTTTATTCTGAAAGTTATCCAAATGGCATTGTGACATTAAAGCCTAAACATATGTTTTTGACAAACAACGTAATGATGATTTTGGTAAAATTCTGCCTTCAGCTTAGTATTTACATTTCCATAAAGCTGTCTTATTTTCACAGGCCCTGACCCACTACGCTGACTTGGGTGAAACAATCATTCAGTTTCACAGAGATTATGCACATCCAGCTTAGTTTTTTCTAGACAGGGAATTTAAAGTGTTTATGTGTAACTGTTTAACTGAATGTTTGTACTTTGTGTAACTTAATGTCGCCTTGCCAGTCTTGGCCAGTTTGCGATTGCAAATAAGAACTTGTTCTCAATTGATTAACCTGGTTACATAAAAGTAATATAAAAGAATAAGAAAAATATCAAATGTAATGTAACCTGTATGGAGAAACTCTTCAAAGTATAAATCTAGATAACACAAATTTGAATAATACCTACTTAAAGTGCAAAAAAATGACAGAATCTGTTAGCTGACAAATTTTTGCCTGTAGCTAGCTAGAGATTTTAGTTAACTTAGAACCCAATAATGCTGTAAATTGAAGTGAAAAGTGTCGGCAGACTGCCAGCTGCATGTGGGCCCCTGAACAAGTCAATGTTCCTCATTCTTGCCAAATATGAGAAGTGAACATTCAATAAACACTGTAATGTTTCAAATAATTGACTGGGCATAAAACATAATGCTGCATCAAGTAACTTTTAATGTTTCCTTAAACTGCAAAATAGGTCATTCATCACAATGCAACAGTAACAATATTGCACAACTTCACTTCCTCAAATGTAGTTTTAGTTTAGTTTTATTAGATTAAATATTATAAAACAAAACAAAGTGTTTGGTTAAGATGTCACGTTACACTATTTCACTTTACCAATGTGACTTAAAAAAAAAATTCCATTTTGTTTTACCGGTCTTTTACTTTTTTCTTTCTAAAGTGTTTAGAAGTCACCTATGTGCCTAATACATACACATTCATTACAAGCTATTGCTATTAAATATTTATTCATTATATTCAAACTTCACTTAAGCTGCTGGATCTAGCAGCATTCAAACTTGCAGCAGTGAGCAACACTAGGCAAAATGACAAATAGCTTATAACTAGGCCTGCACGACTAATCGTTATTCAATCAAATAGCTTATAACTAGGCCTGCACGACTAATCGTTATTCAATCGCGAGCTAGATTCACCCTTGTTCCCGATTTTTAATTATTTTTTGTTCAATGAGTTCAGATAGAGTTTGTATCAGGGCCAAATTTAGTTCAATGTGTTATGTCGCTATTTTTGGTAGCCTGGTCAGTATGTGCTTTATGTTCTTTATTTATTGAAGCCTCTATGTTTTCAGGCTTGTGGTGATGTGCAATGTACTATAGGTGCCAAAAAGAATCTATGTTTGGTACTGCCAATTTGTTTTGTCGTATTAAGGATGGGCCAATACCACTTTTTATGGAACAAGTACAAGTGCAGAGTATTTCATTTTGGGTATTTGCCGATACGATTACCGATACAAGTACTTTTAATAACTATGCCAAATGTCAGATTTATCAAGACAAAATCTGTGTTCTCATTTGCACTAAGCTTTGCAGATGTTTTGTGTAAGATGAGAATGTCTGTTTGAAGTGACTTTCTCCAAACAGGGATAATGACCTAATCATAATATTCTGTTAAGGTATTTGATTGTTTTATTATAATCGGTACACAATTATAGCTGTACTATCACTGTAATCTATTGAACAAAATATAAAACAGGCTACAGCCTACATCATATTTCCTTTAAGTTATATTTCTTAACGATAGTATGTCAGAACTTCCACTATTCACCCAGAAGTGTTGCAAACCGACATGTCTTTCCTTCCTGAAGGTTTATTCATTTGTGTGACGCTACAGTATGCACTGACTAGCCTAATAAATTACAGCCTTCGTTCGGTCCTGTACTTAAATGTGCAAGTTTTATCTACATGGTTGAGCAATACAACTGTTTTCTATCTATATAGTACATTGTACAGTAGGCTACTATTCCCTCTGGCACTTTTAAGTAAACAACTATGGCCATCATTTAGTTAAGTTTATTTGTTATTTTACCAGGCAGGTTGATTAGCCATCTATGGCTAATCTGTAAAGCGTTGCACAGCATAACGCTTTTAAATGTAGAGGAAGTATTGGCTTGGAGTATCGGGCCTTCTTTTTTACTGGTATAGGCACATCTCTAGTTCATATGTGCAATGAACATTACACTTTGTGAGAAAAGAATTGTGGTATCAATTCAAAGCAAAAAGATCGCAATTCATAATTTTCCCCGAATCGTGCATGCCTACTTATATCTGTGTTTTCCTGTTTGACCTAGCATTCTTTTTCAAAACAGATGTACTAGTAAACTAAAACCAAGAGAACAATGTACATTATTTGTAGAATAAGCAGAGTACAACAAGCAACATAAACATTAATTATTGTTATTTTCAAATATGTTTTATATGTAAGTAGGGAAAACCATTTTTAATATATTTATACTATTTTCTGCCTTTTTAATTTCCCTTCACACTGCAGACATCAGCATTGCTCCAGCAAATGGGAAGGGAAGGACATATCAATCCTGAGTAGATTTTTATCAATGACATCCAGGCGGTTACTACCAATAGATTTGCCCTAGTGGGAACAACATCATTCATGGTAAAGCAGGTTGATACATGACTGATGCTCATTTGCACCAGCATTATGAATCTCATAAGCAAACTTTAAAGCTAATTGGCATGTCACATTATATATTACTCACCTATCTGGAGAAACTGCTAAACTATTCAAATGTAAAAGGTAAATGTAAATGAATTAACTATTTAGTTGAGCTTAGAAGTTGTTCATGGTCGAAGTGATTGGGTGAATGGAGTCTGACAATCTTTTGTGCTTTTACACTGGCTAGAATGGACATACTGGATGGCTGGGAGCCATCAGTGATGTACCGGGCCATCTACAGTGTACACTGTAAAGCCATCAGTGATGTACCTGGCCATCAACAGTGTACACTGTAAAGCCATTAGTGATGTACCTGGCCATCAACAGTGTACACTGTAAAGCCATTAGTGATGTACCTGGCCATCTACAGTGTACACTGTAAAGCCATCAGTGATGTACCGGGCCATCTACAGTGTACACTGTAAAGCCATCAGTGATGTACCTGGCCATCTACAGTGTACACTGTAAAGTCCCCTTTTCTACAGTGCCTGCTGAGGGGATTTGGGGCTGATGTTTGCCTTGTTAGCAGCAAGCGGGAATGATGTAATTGGGTCAGTGCTTGCCCTATCCAGTCCCATTAGCTTCCTTAGAGTGAACTGTAGCCTTTTTGTATTACTGGTTCTTCACTGAGCTGGAATGCTTTGTTGCCAGGCCCTGATTGTGTGTTATACAGAGACCTTACACTACACCAGGCCATCCGGGTTAAGGGACATCCTGGTTGGAATACAAGTGGGTCTTTATGAGGGATTCTAAACCTCTTTCTGGTATAGTGCCACAACAAAATCCTGCTAACATTGCAGTACTCCTGAAGTACCCCCTTGTGTGAAATTTAGAAGTGGGCTAATGGTCTCCTTACTCTTCAAATATACCCACTGTTGATAGGCCCAAAATGATGTTGTCTATGGGCATTTGCCATTTTGGTGGCCTGAAACTAGTACCGGTAAGCTCTCAAAGTACGTCAGGTGCTTTTATACTTCATTAATGCATCTTCAGTTGAGTTACGGTAAATGTTTTCATTAAGGTTCCAAGGGATTAAAAGCAAGAGTGGAGGACATGTCACTATACATTTATATTACAATTTCTTTGGTGACATTTTGATCCTAAGGGGGGAGACTACTTCTAGAGGTCGACCGATTATGATTTTTCAAGGCCGATTCCGATAACGATTATTGGAAGACCAAAAAAGCAGATACCGATTAATCAACCGATTATTATTATTTTTTGTGGAGAAATATACTCAAAAAACTAACTTTTAACATAGGTTAATTCTTAATATATAATACACAAAATAGTTTCAAATCTCAAATATATCAAATTATATAAATTTGTTCAAACAAAATGCAAAACAAATGGCAAAACACACAGTAGGCATAGTACGATTTGTATTTGATACAACTTTGCCTATTAAATCTGTTTTGTAAAACAAACCCTTGGCTTTTGCCTTTTTAATCTGTGCATTTTGATAGTTATCCTTTTATTAACCAATCATATTTGGTGGTGCACAACGGGAGTACAGATATGACATAGTTTCCAGAAGCACTTGATAAGTATATCTGGTTTCAAAATCAATACACAAATATGACAAAGAATATAAATATAACAAAAGCATTAACTGAGAAAAATGGGATTTCGTCTTTAACTACAGAATTATTCTCTTGTGCAATGAGTTGGAATAGCCAAATGTTCTTCTCTCTTTTCGCCACCGTCTGACTCAACATCAGAAATAGGCTACTTTGAAAATGACGTTTGAGAACACTAGCGACGTATATTCCCTGCTAACATGAATGCCTTATGATCAAATGTGGAAGTAAAAAAAACTGTCATCTGTGTATCGTTTTGAATAGGCATCGTATTTTGACACGTTTTATGTGCGCAAAAGTGCGCAACAATGACTGTGCATTGTTGAATGGACATATTAAATCAGCACTCGTTTGGTACCAGTACCCGATTTTGATCTACTGTTGGCTGATCTGATGATTAATTATAAATCCCCCTTATTCATCATATGCAACGCAATATAGCTAGTTAACCCTTGTGCAGCAGTTTTTTTCTAAAAACAGGTCGTTTTCCCTAAAAGCCTTGAGGAAAACAGAACGGATAGAAGTTTTGGCTTATTAAAAAATGTGTTATGTCCGAATGAAAGCACTGAACCCACTATTGTAGACTAATATTAACCATGTGAAGCTAACAAGTGATTATATGCGACTGATTTTAATTTATCCCTTCATGCCAGCTACAAACTTACCAAGTCTAACGTTAGCTGGGAGTGTAATGTTAACTAGCGTCACATGCTGTGATGTTTCTGTTTCGGGGCATCAGAGAGCAACGCAGGCATATCAGTGGCGCCAAAATGAGGCACAGAAATCCGCGTTGCTATTCAGTCCGGTAGATACGGGTAGTTAAAGCACAGGTGCCATAGCAGCGGGTCTACTCTGTACCAACCATAGACTGTTACCAACCCTAGCAACGACGCTAGCAAAGCAAAGCCAGTCCTTCACTAGCCTATGGTGCGGTGGTCTCTTAACTTCTTTCTCTGCATTGAGTTGACTCTCAAATATAGATTAAAAAACGGAACAAATAATAAAAGTCTCAGATCCACTGTCTGTGATTGCAAAATTCTAGCTTAATTATTGTGACATGACAGCTATGAATATCCAAAGTAACCGAAAGTCATGTTGCCAATTCATTTTTTTTTCTCGAAGTTGGCAGTAACATGTCATACGTTTTTTCATTAAATATGATTTATAAGAATTTAATCCTTACTGTTTTCTCAGATGAACAGCTCCTTCCTTAGTCACTGCACGAGGTCTGCTCACTCTGGTAATTGACTCTAGGAGCAGCGTGCATCGTACACGTGTTCCACAACAACAACACCAGGGCCCGGCGACCAGGCTGCCCGCAAGATGCGCCTGCTTATTAATCGGCTTGATATTGGCCGATGCCGATTATGTAAAAAATGTCAAAAAATCGGCCGATTAATCTGCGCACCGATAAATCGGTCGACCCCTAACTACTTCTCACCACCATGAAGCTTTGAGTGGGAGGTAAAGAATGAAGTATATAAATGATATGTAATTGACGTTCTTCGAAGGACAGGATGCAGCATTTGACAGCAGTTAACTTTCTACACAATGCTTTAGAGAGTGACAGACAGAGCAAGCTAACATAATACTCTGAGTCTGTTACGCACCGACCCCTAGCCCTTTCAAAGCCCTGCAAAGAGCAAGTCGTTTCCCTGGAGAGTGTGAGTGCAGTCAAGCAGCTGTGTTTCCCTTCAGTGTTACACTCAGGTGATGTCGAGAGTAGGCCGCTTAGTCACCCAGCAGACGTGCTTCAACCTTTTACATTCTGTCTGTGACAGCCCAGCCGTCCTGTACCGGCACATCTCCCAACTGACGCTAAGCAAATTGGCTGGCTTTCACATTGACCCTGAATTGTAGTAGGCTAGAAGCCAGTGCCTCCCTTCAATAGATACACAATTATTGTAAAAAATCACACAAAATAAATTCAGATCAAATAATAATATAAACATAAGAATATGCAGAGGTGTTGAATACACAAATCCTATTACCTTGAGATTTGATTCAGTTTCCAACTGTGTGGATATTTTTCATTATCTAGTTGAACTTTGGATAAATGGCCACAGGTGCTAACAAGAATGACAACTTGTTTAAATAAGAACATTTGGTTGTGTGTAATGAATATCCAATATGAATCATGTTTGTGGTTAATTCAAAGCAGGAAGATGCTCACCTGATCATATTTTGCCCTGAATAGCTGAGGTAACAGATCTCTCTCCGAAGCATTCACCTATATCCCTACTATGTTACCTGAATAGATGATGTCATTTGCTTCAGGATCGTTTTCATCACGGAAGTAACCTGAAGTGTAACAGTGCTTTTACCCGCAGGATTATTAGCTGTAGGATCATACTGCAAAAAAAGTAAGATTTACATTAATTTATACTCAGAGGTCAAAAAAACATGTAAAGGAATAACATAATGTCAAGTTCTCTTTTCTAAACCCATCACACCTGTTACACCTGTACTGAATGACCGCTTAACTGCTGTACTAGCATGTCGGGCTTGCCAAGTTCTTTCATCTGGGGCAGAGCAGTGAGGGTAGCATGGTGTACGGTCCATTTTCTGCCTCTTTCTTCAGCCCATTTTATTTTTGCTTTGGAGCTCTCATCATTATGCTGTTTTGCAGGTGTTTTTAGTTGTGTACAGTTACAATACTAATGTACAGTGGGTTTCAAAATGACTGGCACCCCTGACTGGCAATGCACAAAATACTGTAAAAACATAAACAATAAAATGATTAGGGGTGTCCCCGACTAAGAATTTCTTTGGTTGACCCAGACTCGACTGATCTCTCTTTACAATCGACTAATCTAAATTTTGAAACGTTTTTTTTCCCTTCATAACTGTCACACTCACTGATTTTAATGAAACAAATTTGTTTGCTGCTTTACATTGCTGTTGGAAGAAGAATTCAGAAACAAATACACAAGTAAAAAGGGTGATTGACAAGGCAAAAATAAATCTGATCTGACTCAAATCATTAAATGTAGGATATAAACCTGTTTTGCTTTGTCTCTGTTTATAACAATAATGTCTTTTTTGTGATTAGATCATTCAAACATAGCACAGCCAAAGCCGACATGTAGCCTAAACATTTAATTTAGGGCAGATGTTAACAAGTAGATTATTCAAAGCAGCGCACGCTACCATGCACCTACATAAGCTGTTTTGAAGTGGTAGGCTACATATTTAATGTTAAACAATGTTATGAAAACCATTGTTGGTAGAGTTTGCGTTCAACTTGTTTCGATTCACCTGTTACTTTGATGAAATGCTTCCATACTATGGATTTAGGCATTTTTTTTAGAAAGTTCTATAATACCAAGAGTAGGCTACATTTCAAGTGCAGGACAGGTTATAGTGAATCTCACAAATGCTACAATTGCATGCTCACAAGAGAAGTATGAAAAAGGGAATGTCAGGTTATGGTATGTGGTATATTCTGTAGCACATTTATTTTTCTTTCAGCAATGGTGTAGTTAAGTGACACGCAGGAATCAGATCTCAAACAGCAGATCGCACACTGGTTTTGGTGCGTTGCGCACAGTTTCATTCGCTCCACTCCCGAGCGTAACATGAGCCCACCCACCCCAATTAAGATCCACCGACCGCGGCTGTCACACAGCCATACGGCTGCTCAACTAAAAAATATCTTAGCCGGCCAAGAGTTTACCGACCAAACAATCGACCAGTCGACGGAATGGGGTCAGCCCTTATAATTATAGATAAATTCAAAATGCCAACGTAAAAAATATTGTGGCACTCCTTATTCAGTACTTAGTGCAACCACCTCTGGCAAGGATAACAGCATGGAGTTTCTTCCTGTAATGTTTGACAAGGTTCAAGAACACATTTGGTGGGATTTTTGACCATTCCTCTATGCAGATCCTTTAAAGATCCTTCACATTCTTGGGTTTGTGCTTATCAACTGACCTCTCCAACTCAGCCTACATGTTTTCGATTGGATTGAGGTCAAGTGACTGAAGTGGCCATGGCAGAACATTGATTTGTTGTCACAGAACCATAGTGCATACCAGATGTTGAGGTATGTTGGGTCATCTTGTGGGAAAGTCCACCTACGGCCAAGTCTCAGCATTCTGGCAGAGGCAACCATATTGTCAGCCAAAATTGCCTGATACTTGAGGAATTAATTATGCCATCAATCTTGACCAGTGCCCCTGCACCTCTGGAATTAAAACTGCCCCGAAACATCACTGACCCACCACCATATTTCACCATGGGTATGAGGTGTCTCTCCTTGTATGTATCTTTTGTTTTCGACACAAGACATACGAATGCTGTATCTGACAAATGTTACATTCTTCCAATCATAATTTAAATGACGTTTGGCAGAAAGGGCTTTATTCTGGCAACCCTTCCAAAGAGGCTGTGGCTGTGGGAGGTATTGTCTGATCATGCTTTTTTAAACCTGGTGACCCCAAGACACCACCAAGGCCTGCAATTCTTGCACAGTGGTTCATGGGAATTGTGTTGCTTCTCTCCCCCTCCCCCTCCATATCCCGTGGAGCAAAATGCATTTGCGTCCTCTACCTGTGAGGTTTTCAACTGTTCCATTATAGCTTTAGATTTTTTTATTATTGCCCAGACAGTTCTCAGTGGTATAGACACTAATTTGTTGATCTTCTTGTACCCAAAACCAGATTTATGAACGTCTACGACCATCTGTCTCTCTTTTGAATAGCCAGTTCTTTTGTTCATGGTGTTGGATGACAAAGGGATATTGCATGCCTGTTATTTAATTTTTATACCTTAGTGGAACAGGAAGTGATGTAATGGCTCTTTGTTTGTTTGTTTCTTAAGACTTAGATTCACTTAAATAAGTGGAATTCAGTTCCTGGTTTAATTTAGGTAAGTGTTAATTACAATAAACTATAAGGGTTGATTTGTAGGACATTTAATTAAGTTTTTATCAATAAATGATTTTGGTTGGTTCCATTGACACATTAATAAAGTAGAGTATTTTCACGTTTGTATTTAGAGTTTATCTCTAATTGTTTTGTTTATATTTTTTGCAGTATTGTTTGTGCATTGCCAGCCAGGGGTGCCAATAGTTTTGGAGCCCATTGTAGTTCATTTAGAACATGTTACAAACATTTCAAGAGGGAGGAAGCAGAAGGTTGTCACTGGACAAACCTGCTAGACAGCCTATGCCATGATAGTCAGTGGTTCGAACCTATGGGTTCTGACTTTCCCCGGGCATCCTGCACAAGGCAGTGCAAATTGGCACAGCACTGCTCGGGATTTGGGTTAGAGTATCTATCCTGCCAAGTTACTCTCCAGCAACTTCATGTGTCCAGATCGGGCGCCTGTGGTTCAGTCGCGGAAGTATAGTCTGTGAACGTAATCATCCTGTGCATAATCTGACTAAAGGCTCCCGTGTTGGATTCGCTGTAAGAAATGAATTGGCGGCTGGGTGACGTGGTTGGATGAACCAAGTGTGCGCCCTCCGCCATCTCACAACAAAGCTGCTGACAAGGCAGGATTAGAGGGAATTGAGAGGGAAGAAAAATGGGGGGGAAAGCACAAAAAACAACCCAAGTGACCGTCTTCTCTCACCTGACTGACTATCACACTTTGACACTCTATTTGTCAAATGATAACAACAATTCTGAATGGTGTCACCTGAATGACTCGACTGTGGTGCAAACAGTTTTTATTGTACATTGCATAATTTAACAGTAATGTTTACTATGAACTGAACTGTGAGTGGGATTCCATTGAAGTGTCACTGCTGCTGCTAATTCACTTTATATGGTGCCAGAAACTTCTGTCGTTTACAATACAACATGCATAACAAAGTAGTGTATTTGTGTAAATTGTTGCTAAAAGCTTGGAAAACCTATTTGTGCAATATATGACAACAAACATTTCTCTACCGTTATAGATATTTAATGCTGTCATGCATGTCCTGTACCCTGGAAATGCAGAGTTCTCACAAGAGCACAATTTGAATTTGCTCAGTGAGTCACTCTGGCATTAAGTAATGATGCTCATTTACTATGTCCTTGTAGCTGAGCTGCACCAATCACATCGGTGTATCTGATATAGGCGGGCCAGAGGCAAGCTAAACAGATGTCGGCAGCGCTGCGATGTCGAGGTCATTAGTAAACATTGTAAGTTGGCTACAGATGAACACCAGTTGTTTGAAACTGCTTTGGCCGCTATAATGAACAAGATAGAAAAAAAAAGAGGAACAGAAGATTGCGCTTGAATCGTTCCTTTGCAAGAAGGACATTTTTGCAGATTTACCGACCGGATACGGCAAGAGTTTAATCCACCAGTTAGCTCCGCTGTTGTTGTGATTGGTCGTAGTGTTATCTAATTACATGCAGTGAGATTTTCAAATGCATGCTTGGTGTCACCCCTCGAAGTGGACCATTTTCATTACTCATTGCCAGACCATTAATCTGTCGGATTTGGGTTTGGATTTCCAGGCTACATATCCTGCAGAATCATCACAAACATTAACTTAATATCTGTTTGTCCAACTGCAAGTTAAATAATGTCTCAGGTAGTTATTGTTAATGTTTTTCTTTATGGCATTAATTGTGCAGCTTTGTACTTAGTACTTGCCATTACTGTCTTGTTCTTTTGCCCCATGTGTTTTAGGTTGGTCATGCTTTATACATCCCAGGCATCCTGAGTGAATCCTAGCCACTAACAGACACATGGATGCATAAGTACAGTGGGTGTGTGTGCCAGACAAGAAGTGAGCATTTGTGATCCAGGTGGTTAAACATGTGAACTGGGGCATAATATATTGTTTAGGCTGAGAACTGAAGTTTTTTATTGCAGAACTATCACGGACAAGGTCAAGGTTTGCAGTTTGCATGATTTTAGCATTGTTTGCTGTCAATTCAGTCTCTGTGAATCCACTGAACATAGTCTCTCAGTTTCAATTGATTTAAAACGTGGATCATTTGCAATATTTATGGATTCTAGGTTATTCCATTGCTGAGAGAGTGTAGTGGTCTGAGCTCAGGGGAGAGGCGAAGGTCCTGTGTGTAGTTCAGACACTAGTGTCATTTAAATCACGCAACGCAAGTCAATCAAAGCAATTGTTCACACTGCATGGAGACCAATAGAGACCCTTGTAGTCAGCGAGAGGGAGTGATAAGCAAAATCGGGAACGAGAGATTATGGAAGGAATGACAGTATAGCTGGCCCTAAATTTGCCCTAAGTGGCAATGTGAAGGCTCTGATATTTTGATAAAATGTACGCAAGAAAAGTCCAGGTGAGGGTACGGAAAACAAACAATCAATCTCCACCATACATTCATGCCCCAATAACGTGCAAATGAGTGATCACTAAACGTAGCATCAACCACGTAGGGCTCTATAAAAACAGTTTTGTTTTTTGTCCAATTCCGTTTTATTTTTTTCCAAACTGTGATTTCCGTTAAAAAATGTGATTCAACTTTTTGTCTCAAACCTCCATATAAACACGCTGGGCCAGTGTTTCCCAAACTTCTTTTGTTTACTGTACCCAAAGGGCCTGAGTACCCAGGCAGAAGTGGTTTGTTCAACTATTTTTTCCACATATCTGCAACTGAATATCTATTTGGACAAATTTGCATTCTGAAGCACACACCCGAAACTAAAATATAGAAAATATTTCTGTAATATACATTTTCCATGTGCATTTTCCATGTGCATTCTAATAGGCCACATTTACATATAATAAAAGTAATTATTTCCCAAAACGTAGACGAAAGGCTGCTACTTGAATAGATCTTGTCATGAATTTGGATAAGTTCCTCTGGATACGTAGGAACATTTACTTTTCTATATTTGAATTGGCTGATCAACATCTAAGAAATAGCAGATTTTAGCTTGATAAATGTGACATTTGACATAGTGATTAAAAGTACTTGTATCGGTACTCTTATCGCCAGGTACCCCAAATGAAATACTCTGTGCTTGTAGTCGTTCCATAAAATGTGGTATCGGCCCATCCCTAATATGAACCACAACAAAAGAATTGGCAGTACCTAACAGATTGTTTTAGCACATTGCACATCACCCCAAGCCTGAAAACATAGAGGCTTCAATGAATAAAGAAAATAAAGTATATACTGGCCATTTAAGTACAGAAGGCTAACAAAAATAGTGACAACACATTGAGCTGATACAGGCTTTATCTGAACTCCTTGAACATGTCTGTGCAAAAAAAAACATATTTTGAATCGTTCGTCATTTAAAATTAAATCGGGAACGGGGTGAATCAAGATTGCGATTTTATAACAATTAATCATGCAGGCCTACTACTGATGAAATGTATTATTATTTTTTGACTTTGCTATGATTTTATATCTTTCAAGTGATATCTGGATTATGTGTTTAGTAAAATATTTGTTACAATTATTTTTTTTAATAATCAGTCTTCTCATGGCCCCCCTTTCCCAGTCTTCTCATGGCAGCTCTTTGAGGCCATCTAGTGGGCCGAGACACCCCAGATTGAGAGACACTGCCCCAAATAACATTTAATATTTTGAAAGGGCAAGTCGCTGTTTGCACATGTCTCACCAAGCTTTGTTTACACATTCATTTAAAAAGTAAATGCAAATGTGCATTTCCAAAATATAAATGTATTTAAATTGCACTGTGGTTAATTTTGTTATAGTGGAAATACACTGTATTTTTCCACTGTGTTTGGGACTGTGTGAATCAGATGACTATGATTTATTTACGTGATGTGCACTGGTCACATCCTGACTCATCAGAAGGCACTAGCTAGAAATGTTTTGCCATGTTACATTTCATAGTTGCTTTCAGGACAACACATAAGAGTACTGGTTCTTTTGTAAGCCTAGATGCAGTATTTGTCTATACTCGTTTGATTGGCTACATGTATTACTTGTTTCTTTGATCCTTGTGATGATGTCAATGCTTTTACCGTAAGTGGGTGTAATAGCTTAACGTACATTTAATGTGTGTGAATCACTTTGTCCTGCTTCTCCTTTTTGTTGGGCATAAAGTATAGACTGAACTGTATAAAGATCAACTGTATGGAGAACAATACTGCCTCTGGTTTCAAACAGAGATGAAGGACCCTAGAGTTTTAATTGTGTACTTTGTAGGCTAAACACAATGGTTAGATGTGTATCAGGGACTGTTCTCATGGAAGTATATGTTTGCTGATCCTCCCAGGAGCATTGAGACAGTGGTGCCTGAAAGACAACAATCTCCGTTGACTGGTTCTTGGATAATGTATGTACTGGTTGATTTATTTTCAGTATTGCTTCCTAACATCTATTACGTCACATGTTGTTATCTTAGCACTTAAACCTGCACTGCATGTAACTTTTTTTGGAAACAAAGAAAATACAAAAACAGTGTTTTAGGATTAGTAAATGTAAGGAACTGGCTTATTGGATCCAGGGGTTGAAAAATATAACTTAAATATAGACAATAGTATAATAGCAAACTCAACAGTTCACAATTTCTAACTAGAATCAAATCCATATTATGGACAAAATAATAATGTGTATTTTCGGAAATTGGTAATATTGCTCCTGTATTATTCCCGGGCTGACAGGACAAATTAATGGAAAGTTACATAGTGCAGCTTTAAATTGTGTGTGTGCCCTAAACATTCAGTTGACATGAAACTATATTTGGAAAAGTACTAAAGGATATCAAATAGCCAATGATCAAAAAATGTAAGATTGATATATTCCAAATGTATTAGTAAGTGTGTGACATCGATATATTCTCTAACTTTGAGCTACTGAATGAAGGTGGAATCTGTAGTGTTATCTCTGAACGTTATATCTTTCAGAGATTATATCTTTTTTTAAACATTCTGTACAATGTTTAAAAAAATTTGCAACTGCATACTACAATTAGAACAATATACACAATTCTAAAAGTTGCTGTGATCCTGTAAATGCATACTTTTTATTTCTAGATATTGGCTTTATAGACATACAGCAGCCATTTCAGTGCGTCCAACAACACATCAAAGGAAAATGTTTACAAAAATAGGAGGAAAGCCTTTGCAATCCAAAGCAAACACTTGTGCTATTCTTAAGCATGAGCACCGGTAGCCTGGTTGCTTATTTATCTACGCTCCCTCATTTTGATCTCACTTTGATATAGAAATGAAACGACTCTTTAAGAGCCCAAAATACATTAAACCGCTTTGTGAAACACTAGAAGGTTTGCCAAATCACATGTTTTGACCTTGTTTTTCTTCGTATATCCGATGCACTGGGTTACACAAACAATTAATAATGGACATCATCCCATGGTTCACTGTGTTTCCCCAAACCCAGATCTCTCATTCCCATACATTCATCTAGTGGTGCTCTCTTGCCACTCTAATTGAAAGTCAAGCAATCATCATACAATGTTAGCAGGGACTGCTTTCATGTTAAGTAATGTACATTAAATTCAAACAGGAATTACTTAAGTATTTTAAGATTATTATTTTATTTATTTGATCTTTATATAGTTATTCCCCTCCCAATTGGTCATGTCCAAACAACCTGACCCTGCCTTGTCAGCAACTCCATAGCAGGTTTGCTCGCATGCTTCCTTCAAGCGTGATGCCATGTGTTTCCATAATTATCACTTTACTCAACACAGACAATTTTAGTCATCAGTTACTTCTATAACTTCAGTACAAGACTACACTAGTGTGAATTGCAGAATTATGAAGACTACTACAATATATGGTGTGTAGACAGACTATCCTGGCCAGACTTGCAGTGGTCATTATTCTCATTCTCAAACACTTGAAGCTGGTATACCTTTAGGTTAGGGCTGGGCGATAAAACGATAACGATATGTCTCGCGATAGACACGTAATCAATATCAATATAAAATGCGTTCGATAAAACGTTCGATAATTTCCTTTGCTTCTTCGGAAAAAAACTGCGGTTGCGAAGCAATTTCGGTTGCGCAAATAAAGGCACTCTCTCTCTCTCTGGGTAGCAACGTAGGGAGTGACACGCTAACAGCCAATCATTTAACAGTATCAAGTTTGGTTGGGCAATATTACTGTTTCGTGAGTCGTGGTGGATTCTTCTGTAACTGAAACTGATAAGTGGAAAGTTAGTGCCGCACAGAGCGAGGAAATTGTTGATAAAACTGGAAAAGTCAGCTCGCCAGTATGGCAGCTTTTTGTTTTTTAAAAGTCTGACCGTAGTCAGACCATCTCGTCTGCAAATTATGCAAAACGTCGTCCCCACCAAGACTGGTAGGCTATGTCACATACTTGTTTTCCCCACCTTCTCAGGTTTCTCTGTTTATATTTAACACTTTGCACTATTTTATTACACTTTATTAAGCATTTCTTAAGTACAGTGAACCCTCTTTTTTCGCGGGGGTTACGTTCCAAAAAGAACCCGTGATAGGCGAAATCCGTGAAGTAGTAACCTTTATTTTTTTTACAATTATTATACAA
>JACXGM010020446.1:0-17799 GCA_016801145.1 Umbra pygmaea | reverse complement strand
TGACAAAATTATTGGTCATCAGCTGGTCTTTAAATAACGATGCTACAACGTCATGGGAAGGTAAGGAAATGACCATGGCTCTGTGGTCACGGAATTACCTATTGATGACGTTGCCACAAAGTATTTTGGTGACGTGACGAATCCACGACTAATACTGACGTCACGATTGGTTGCCGTTACGTAACGTGTTTGCTGGGTAATTGCTGAAACAAAAAAGCAAAGATTGAAAAAAATGGCATGAATTATGAATGGAAATTAATGGCTAGAGTTTACACTTTATTATTTGATTAAATTATTTTTTTAAATGTTTTTTTATACCTTGCCATGGGGTTACTGGTCCACAGCGGGCTAGTTATCTCAATAGCATATTAGGTATATACAGTTGTTTCACAGTAGTGTGTTAAAATCCAGTTGACCAGTTTTGCTTCAACGTTTTTGAGTAGATCATTCTTAAAAGCTAAGCCTACATGCTAGCCAGTGGTGAATACATTATGAAATATTGTGGGTGTTTTGGGAAATAAAGCAGGGGGGCAGTTTTCCCATGGGGCTACCTTAGCCTACCTAGTTAGTGTTTTATGTAACATATGAATCTGGAATGATAAACAATTGCGCTTATAATAGCAATAGGTATAGGTCTTCAACCCTCTCCTCAGGGACCCCCAGATGTTCCAGAGTTTGTTGTAGCCCTGAACAGGCACACCTAAATCATTAATGAAAGTTTTGATGACTGGTTGACAAGTTTAATCAGGTGTGTCTGTTTAGGGCTACAACAAAACTCTGGAACATCTGGATATCCCTGAGGAGAGGGTTGAAGACCTATGGGCTAAGGAATGTCGGGGATTGGTATTTTTCCAATATCTAAGTCCAATGTAGGATTAGAGCTTCACCCAGGCACTCCACCAATACACAAGCACTCCACAATAGTGTCATGACAATAAACAGAACTTAAACATGTTATATTGGCCATACAACATAACCACTTCGTTCTTATTGCTTAAATAATTGCCTTTAAACCCTATCATCTGAAAATCTGCTTGCTGTATCGATCATAAAACATAATTTAGACTTCTGTGAGGAAACATGAGCATGAATGTAAGTGTACTGCTGGGATTTGAATAGGGCTTTTCAGCAGCAGAACTTTAGCTACAGTATCAAATTTGGGAACCCCTGAAAAAACCTGTAGTTAAAACAAATCTTTCTGTGAACAGAAGTTGAGCTGACCTCTACGTGGTACAAAATGAAACATGCCAACTTTGCAACATTCAATACAGGATTATGTTTAATTCAGTATAGATAATAATTCATTATAGATTCATGATAATAAACAAAATTAAACATGACACCTGCAAAGGATTGGGTACACTTTTGGTCCATTCTTAATTTCTTTAAACAAATGGATTAATTGCCTTGTTAGGGTTTCAGTTAGTCCAATCAAGTAAATTCCAGTGGTTAACCAGTACTCTGAATGAACTCGTTATCTTTTAATCTGTCCAAATCTGATGGTTGTTCTGCCTGATTTTAAAAAATCACAGGCTCCTATATGCAGATGTCTGAGTACTTGAAAATGAATATAATTGGTGTCAGAGTGGCGTAGTGGGCTAAAAGGCTGCATTGCCGGACAGTCTATGTCACAATGGTCATGGGTTTGAGCCTGACCATGGGGTCTCTGACTTGCCCAGGGCCTCCTGCACGAGGCAGAGCAAAATTGATATAGATTTGGGTTAGATAAATCAGATTATATAACATGCCACATCCCTCTCCAGCAACTCATTGTGTCTAGATCGGGGACCTGTGAATTCAATCACGGAAGTCCAGTTGTTGAATGTAACCATCCTGTACATGTGCTGACTAAAGGCTCCATTTTAGATGAGCAGGTGCAAAAAGAATCATCTGGCCCTGGACATGTGGTTGGATGAACTCTTTAATCTTTTTATCTTTTTGGTTAGTCAACTACTTCTATTACTTCTATTTTTTAGTGTCGCAATGTCACCTGTTTGACCATCACCCTGATGGCCTTCCATCTGTTTTACAACAATGTTTAGTCTATAAACATATGCAATTTGACCAAGCATTATACATTCATGTCTCTGCGCAAGCATTTCCTCATACTGTATGTTTGCACAGCATCTAAAAACTTAACATGTAGATCCAGTACTAAATTCTC
Source organism: Umbra pygmaea (assembly GCA_016801145.1). Lineage (NCBI taxonomy): Eukaryota > Metazoa > Chordata > Actinopteri > Esociformes > Umbridae > Umbra > Umbra pygmaea. The sequence goes on along the minus strand of JACXGM010020446.1, from coordinate 15,635 downwards.
ACACTGAGTTCACTTTGATGTGCAGGCTAACTGTAGATTTGTGGCACCTGTGTTGTACTTCGGGAATACTGGATTAGTGAATTAGCAAGGTCTATCAAAGAGGAACTTAAGCAAACCATATCTAGAAATGCTGTGAATCAAACCTGCCATCTCCTGGTTAAGTTGATCTGATCCTGTTAAAGTGAATAAAGCACTTACACTTCATAGACCTGTCCATTCAATGACATCCTGCATTGTGTGCTTTACATTACAAATGCAAAAAATATTGGACATTGAATAGATAAGTACTTTAGATAATTTAGAAGAATTTGTTTTTGAATGTGGCCAACTTATGGCATAGATTTCCAATCTAATCTTGAACAAACTGCATATTTCTGTGTTTGCAACTTTCAATCTAAACATTTAAGTAACACCACTGCTGCTACAAAAGACAGATTGTAAGCCTGGCACAAAATAACGGACAGAGTAAATTTCATTATCAAATAGGCTAACACACATATGGATAATATTTAATAATAATGTTATTAATTTATAGAGCATTTTTAATTGTGTCACTAATTATATTAATTGTTAAGCCTATAACCAACATTGTAGTAGTCTACAGTATATCACAATTTGAGTTGAGTTGTAGATCAATCAATCTGTGGTTTACCTAATGATTAAACCTGAGCTGGCCATTCTGAAAAAAAAAACACAGGCACTACAAAATCTGCTTAAAGGTACAATATGTAGTTTTCCAAAACAATAACAAAATACGTACTTTGCATTAAAAAGCAAACATCCCTATACTTATATTATATATATTTGTTAGTTGTGTACTTACATTATCCCAAATGTTTCCACCAACTTTCAAACACAGAGAAATATGTAATTTAATTCGAAGACACGGGACGTTTCATTTTGTCGCCCGTCAATGGCGTCATATAACCTTTGACTCCTCTAGTTGCTCTAAGTTCCAGGAAACCGCCAAACATAACGTGAATAAAGTTATAATATTTTTAACGATACATTACTTTGTCAGTTAATATTTTTTTTGCCGGAGACGCTAGATTGGCAGGTTGTCATTGATGGTAACAACAAAACCCATGATCCAATGCTACTTCTCGACGTCATCAAAGTAAATGTTTTGCTGTTGTTTTGATTGAGAGACCCAAAAACTACATATTGTACGTTTAAAGACAGTTGGACATGTTAAATGTACAATATGGCGTTTTTGGCCGCTCTCAATCAAAACAATAGCAAAATATGTACTTTGATGACGTTGAGAAGTAGCGTTGGATCATTATTATCAGTTATGTTTGGCGGTTCCCTGGAACTTAGAGCAACTAGCGCAGTCAAAGGTTATATGACGCCATTGACGGAAGACAAAATGAAATGTTCTATGTCTTCAAATTATATTACAAATTTCTCTGGATTTGAAAGTTGTTGGAAACATTTAGGATAATGAAAGGACACAACTAAGAAATATATATAATATAGGTATAGTGATGTTTGCTTTTTAATGCAAAGTACATCTTTGGTTATTGTTTTTAAAAACTACATATTGTACCTTTAAGGTAAACCTGAATTTAATAATACACCTGAACACTTCATATAAATGTGTTTTCAACATTTTATAATGAGCCAAGCAGAAAAAAGTAATGTGTTCACCACATGTTCTAATACTGTAACTGTACAATGTTAAAATTCCTGGAGCAAACATTGACTGAATGGCTTACACATTGCTGTCTCAATCAGAAGTTCTAAAATAATGTTTCAAAATTAGATGTAATTGTTTACTAACAAATGATATTATTAGCATATGGGCTTGGTCTCACAAATTCTACATACAGTTGTATGCAAAAGTTTGGGCACCCCTGACAATTTCCATGATTTTCATTTATAAATAATTGGGTGTTTGGAACAGCAACTTCATTTTGATTAATCAAATAACTGAAGGACACAGTAATATTTCGGTTGTGAAATGAGGTTCATTGGATTAACATAAAAGGTGCAATATACATCAAAATGAAATCAGACAGGTGCTTAAATTTGGGCACCCTTGTCATTTTGTTGATTTGAATACCTGTAACTACCTAGCACTGATTAATTGGAACACACAATTGGTTTGGTAAGCTCATTAAGCCTTGAACTTCATAGACAGGTGCATCCAATCATGAGAAAAGGTATGTAAGGTGGCCAGTTGCAAGTTGTTCTCTTTGACTCTCCTCAAGAAGTGTCAACATAAGGGCCTCAAAACAACTCTCAAATGACCTGAAAACAAAGATTGTTCAACATTATGGTTTAAGGGAATGCTACAAAAAGCTATCGCAGAGATTTAAGCTGTCAGTGTCCACTGAGAGAAACATAGTGAGGAAATGAAAGACCACAGGCACAGTTCTTGTTAAGGCCAGAAGTGGCAGGCCAAGTAAAATATCAGAGAAGCAAAGGTGAAGGATGGTGTGAATGGTCAATAACAGCCAACAGACCACCTCCAAAGACCTACAACATTATCTTGCTACAAATGGTGTCACTGTGCATCGTTCGACAATTCAGCACACTTTGCACAAAGAGAAGCTATACGGGAGAGTGATACAGAAGAAGCCTTTCCTGCATAACACGCCACAAACAGAGTTACTTGAGGTATGCAAACGCACATTTGGACATGCCAGCTTCATTTTGGAAGAAGGTGCTGTTGACTGATGAAACAAAGATGGCGTTATTTGGTCATAACAAGGGGCGTTATGCATGGTGGTAAAAGAACACAGCGTTCCAAGACAAGCACTTACTACCCACAGTAAAATTTGGTGGAGGTTCCTTCATGCTGTGGGACTGTGTGGCCAGTGCCGGTACTGGGAATCTTGTTAAAGATGAGAGTTGCATGTATTCCACTCAATATCAGCAGATACTTGAGAATAATGTTCTCAGTCACAAAGTTCAAGTTACGCCAGGACTGGGTATTTCAACAAGACAACAACCCAAAACACTGCTTAAAATCTACACTGGCATTTATGCAGAGGAACAAGTACAATGTCATGGAATGGCCAGCCCAGTCCCCAGACCTGAATATATCATTGAAAGTCTGCGGGGTGATTTGAAGTGGGCTGTCCATGCTCTGCAACCATCAAATCTAACTGAACTGGAGATGTTTTGCAAGGAGGAATGGTCCAAATTTCCTTCATCCAGAATCCAGACACTCATTACAGGCTATAGGAAGCATCTAGAGGCTGTTGTTTCTGCTAAAGGAGGCTCAATTAAATACCGATGTGATATTTCTGTTGGGGTGCCCAAATTTATGCACCGTCTAATTTAATTTATATGCATATTGCGCATTTTCTGTTCATCCAATAAACCTAATTTCACTACTGAAATATTACTGTATCTTTCAGTTATTTGATAGATCAAAATTAAATTGCTGATCCAAACACCCAATTATAATGAAAATCATGAATATTGTCAGGGGTGCCTATACTTTTGCATACAACTGTTTATAATAGAAATTTTGTGCTTCTGGATCTGACAGAGCACACAGGCAGTGGCGTCAGACCGGGGGAATATGGGTACTATTTATACAGTGTGTAGGGCCCCTCAAATCCAGGAATAAGTAGGATTATATCCTGAGACATCCTATGTCCAGGGCCCAAAAGCCTGCGCTATACCACTGCACACAGGCACCACAAACCAACACATTTTCTATTAATGTGGGGAACCTATTCCCATAACCCTAACCTTATGTTTATTCTAAGCACAATAACCTAATTTTTAAGCCTGAACTTCATCCAAGACTAACGCTTTTCCCATGTAGCTAAGAAGGGCACAGACAGGCAGAAATTGACTTAATAAGAGCTGTCTTGTTTTTCTATCTTTGTGGAGACCTGACCTTTAGCCAGAAATGTATGTTCCTTATTCCTTGTTCCTAAACTTCAACTCAAAATACTTTAACTGAATGCATATATGCCTTACCATAACCCTAACAAAGTTATTGTCCAATTATACATTTTTCCATAAAAATAAACCGAACATTGCATTTTCCTTTGTGGGGTCTAAATATCTGGACCTAAACACATTGTTTGCTTAACAAAGAAATACAATTTTGATTAATTGTTCTGATGCTTGATTAAGTTCTGGGGACATACGGATGTGTTAAAAGATATGTTACGAAGATCAAAATATATCAATAAACTCCCCCTACTCTCTTTTTAAATGACTACTAACTCAGATTTTCCAATGCACTGGAAACAGTGCAGTTCCTGTAGGAGTTGGAACTACAAAACGCTGAAATGTAATTTGGTTGTAGTTTATTACTCTGCAAATAAATTAGCAAGTGAAAGATTTGAGATGTTCGGAGTTCTGAGTAGTAGTTTGTAATTGTGGGGAGAATGCTATTAATCTCATGCATCTTGTATCAAATACCATTGATGTCCATGTAGTTTGTAATTGTGGGGAGAATGCTAATAATCTCATGCATCTTGTATCAAATACCATTGATGTCCATGGAATTTTAGGTTAGTTTAAAAACACTAAAACCATTGGTTCTTGTAGTTTAGTTATTTCACTTATCCAACCTATTGCCCTTGGCCTTTTATCAAACCAAGTTGACTGCCAATTAACTTTTTACAGAGTGAACGTTTATTAATTGGGCCATCGTTCATCTGATGTGTGATTCAATTGAAACAACATTGCCTCTTTTCATCAATTAAATAAACATTCCACAAGCTTTATTCCATGTGGTGATAAAGTTACATGTCATTCATTGCCAAATGTCATTCTGTGGTTGGAAATTGGACTCCACTGCGATTACTGCTATGTGAGCAGAATACTTTAGTGTCTGGGACCTGTAAACTGTCAGCAGACGAATAACAGGAAATGGGTAGTGGCATATAACAGGTTTGATTTGTTGTGCTCGTCTATTTCACTTGTACAGACCCTGAAAGCCATTCAGATTGGCTGTTGCATATTGGATGTGTCAAAAGGGATTCCAGGAATACGGTAGATTAATATGGTATTAAAAGAACAAAACAGAATCTAGGCTTGAGTGTGCTTGGAATTGTTCTTTTAATTGTTTAGAATCCACCCGGACATAAAACAAATGTTATCCACTCGGATGAAAAATGTTATGATGATTTAATTTTAGGACACTTTTTAGGGCATATAGGCTATTACTGTGAGTGGGTGTTGGGCAGGGTAGTCCATTCATTTAAATGTGGGTGGATTTGTATCCCATCTACAAAATCAGCAGGGTGGATGGTGAGCAATAGGGCAGCACGGACGTTTAGCCAGGGTGAAATTTATGTAAATGTAAGTTTATGTGGAGAGAGTAACCAATTAAAGCTCATCATAGCTACCAATCCCTGGTGCAGCAGTTCTCAAATTGTGGTTCTTGTACCACTGGTGGTACCTGGAGCACCCAGTGGTGGTACACCACATTTGACTAGAAAAAAAGGCTTTAATATATTGTATTGTAACATTAATCAAACATTTTGTGGCTGCACAGTAAAGACCATGTATTACCCAAATTCCAAAAAGTTGTGACAGTATGGAAAATGCAAAAAACAATCAAAAGAGTGTTAATTAAATTAACCCTGTACTATATTAAAAAAGCTAATGATGACTGAAACACATCTCATTCGGGTTTCCTATCTGAGCCTGCTGTGCTATTTCACCTTGAATGTGGTATGGTATACAATTGAAATAATGATGAATTAGTCACTGTCCAAATAATATTTGACCTAACTGTAATTCAGACAAAGACACTTGTTGACTCCAAGATTGACATAACTTCTGCAATTCACCAACTAGCTCATTGACAATGTTTTTTACCTTTTGAACAATCCTCCACTCTGAGAGGGCAGAGTTCACTTGCTTCCTCCTCAGTGCAAGTCCGTTTATTTAAACTTCTTAATTATTACCTTCTTAGTGAAGAATGTTATTTTCAGGCCCCATTTTCTTACTACCACTGCCTAATTTATGAAGTTCCCAACACGGTTTGTTTTAATTTCCCCCCACCAACGAATTCAGAAGAGAGACAATGGAACGGTCTCTGTTTGTGCACTCATTCTTTCATTCATTCTTTGGTAACAGACGACTTCTCTGGCCCTAACGCACTTTATGCCTAAACTGTAAAATGCCAGAGTAGATTTTGAACAGTTTTTTGGGTCGTTGTCTTGTTGAAATTTACAGCCCCGGCGTAACTTCAACTTTGTGACTGATTCCTCTACATTATTCTCAAGTATCTGTTGATATTGAGTGGAATCCATGCAACCCTCAACTTCAACAAGATTTTCAGTACCAGCACTGGCCACACAGCTCTACAGCATGATGGAACCTCCACCAAATTTTACTGTGGGTAGCAAGCAGTGGTGTAGTGCAGGGTATATGCAGGTATATGGCGTATACCCACATTTTTTCAGTTGGCATTGTTTATACCCACTTCTAAATCCCCTCTGATGTGCATAATTTAGTAGCTCATCCAATCTCATGTGAATAAAAAACACCCAGTAAAGACAGTGATGCAGTGATCCCTTGCTTCCCGCATTACCATAATGTTGAACAATCTTTGTTTTCGGGTCATTTGAGAGTTGTTTTGAGGTCCCCATGTTGCCACTCTTCAGAGGAGAGTCAAAGAGAAGAACAACTTGTAATTGGCCACCTTACATACCTTTTCTCATGATTGGATGCACCTGTCTATGAAGTTCAAGGCTTAATGCGCTCACCAAACCAATTGTGTGTTCCAATTAATCAGTGCTAGGTAGTTACAGGTATTCAAATCAACAAAATGACAAGGGTGACCAAATTTATGCACTGTCTGATTTAGTTTTGATGCATATTATTGCACATTTTCTGTTAATCCAATTCATCTAATTTTACTACCAAAATATTACTGTGTCCTTCAGTTATTTGATAGATCAAAATAAAATTACTGATCCAAACACCCAATTGTCTATAAATTAAAATCATGGAAATTTTCAGGGGTGTCTAAACTTTTGATTATGACTGTATGACCACTTCTTTGATATCACCTTCACAATTCTTGCATCCATTAAACTTGTGAGTTTATGGAGAGTTTCTGCTTGAATTTCTTTGCAGGATGTCAGAATAGCCTCCCAGAGCTGCTGTTTTGATGCGAATTGCCTCTCACCCTGACTGGGACACGTCATGAGTTTCTTTCCTTTTATGCCCATAGCAACCAATGACACAGAGCTATTCTTTGCAACACGACATGGTGCATTGTCATGCATGAAGATAATTTTGCTACAGAAGGCACAGTAATATAATTTTTTTAATTTGTATATTAAGGGTTTTAATATGCAGGTACAGCAGGAAAAGAAATGCCCATTGTTACATAGAAATCAGTGGAGGCCTGTGAAACTGAACTGAGGAGGAAGAGCTCATATTAATGTCTAGACTGGGGTAAATAGAGTAAATGGATAGTATGATGTTTTACTGTGTTCAACTCCATTTCTTTTAGAGCAGTCCAGACTAATTTGCGCCAATTCTCCTCAATTATCTCCACTGATCTCCACTGATAGACTGATATCTTTTGCAAAGTGAAAAAAACTACTTATATGTAATTAATGGTATTTAAAAAATCGTAAAAGCAGTTTAGGACAATGATTTCCTATACAATGAAATGCATATTTTGCATATTTCAACAGGAATTGTTTCAAAAACATGACAAGTGCTTCCACGGTGTTTCCACAGTGTTTGTCAATGGGCACATGCTATTATGTCTTTAATATATTTGATGCATTTTAGTCTATACGGTCTTGTGTAACAAAGCACTGCATAGTGTGGGAATCTTTATTTGATCTACAGCATTTGTAAGCCAGTCACAAAAATAATGTAGGTTTGTTGTTATGGCTCAAATTTAATGAATTGAACCTTTAAATAAGACAATTAAGCACTGTGTTAAAAATGTTCAGTTGTTTTAATTATTGTAATAATTCTTTCCTCTTAGCTGGAATTCATCTTATTATTATAAATTCTTTATAAAGGCTATTCTAATGCCATGTTTTCAACTGTACTCCAAATCTGTTTGAGCAAGGCAATTTATATCTGTGCACAGCAATTGTTAACTTTGGCTGCTCTACACTGGAATTTAGAAGGGTTTTGTTAAATACATCAACTCTTGGTGGGACAGTGTGTACTGGAATGACATAGAGAATATAGTGAATTATGATCATTAGACCATAACTTTTTTCTCCCATTGCTCAGGGGTCCATTTTCAAAAGACGTCCTGACATAAATTTCAGCTTAGTGATACTCACAAAGTACAGTTTAGGTTGAAACTGGGTCACAGATATCCTGATTCAATCCTGTGGTTATTGTTGAGCCCTCGTAGTCGGTCAGCTACAACCTGGGCCAGATGCTGTCATGTAATTCAAATCGTTTAACTTCACAATTTTTCCAGCTCTTTCACAAGGACCAAAATTTGATGGCTAGATGACTGGGTCAGAACATCTCCAAAACTGCAGCTCGTGAGTTTTTCCCAGTCTGTAATAGACAGTACGTACCAAAAGTAGTCCAAAGAAGTAAAAGCAGTAAACTGGCACCAGGGTCATTAATGGATGTGGGGAGTGAAGACTGGTCTGTGTGTTCTGATCCAAGAGACAAGCTACTGTAGCTCAAATTGATGAAAAGGTTCATGCTGGTTCTGATAGAAAGGTGTCAGAACACACAGTGCACTGCAGTTTGTTGCATTTGGGGCTGCTGTTTAACAAAAGGGGGACCTACACAAAATTAGCCAGGTGGTCATGTTATGGCTGATCGTGTGTGTGATAATGAAAGCAGTGAACATATAAAAACTGAGGCAGTTTAATTTATCTTTGAGAAATGCATGTCTAGGTTTTCCCTTTTATTTACAGCTCTGAACACCATAAAACAATATTACATTTGATAATGTTTGTACAAGCTGTTATGACATTTAGTTATGTTGGGACTAGATGTTTGTATTCCAAATGTAGGGCAGACTAGAGTTAAGTTTAAGCCTAACTTTTTACTCAAGTTGATTAACCAATGACAATTTGTCCACTTCACCTATGGACTAATAAGGTCTCCAAACTTTCAAGAATTTCACATTTGAATAATTCTTGTTTTCAGGGAGTAATGTTTTAAACATGTAGCATATCTACAGTACTCGGTTTGGGGCCTTCAATATGAACATATCAATTTCACAGAGAACATATCTGAACCAACAGTTCTTTATTACTCCATCATACAAAATAAAATACAAGCAGGGCAGATGTTACCCGCCAAAGTGACTGTACAGAAATCAGTCAAAAAAGGACAAATGGTCTGTAGATTCCACAGCTAAGAATAGTACAAAAGGTGAAAATACAAATCAGAGTCCAATACATCTCCAGCTTAGAGTCCAAAAAAATGTCTCCTCTCCAGTCACTTCTTTAGGAGGACTACTTTTTAGCATAGGTGATCTTCATGGCGCATTGGGCCGTGATCCGGAAGCCTTGCAGTGCGTCTTTTGCCACACCAGCCTGGCCCTCGCTCTCAAACTCCACAAAGGCGATGTCATGTTTGCCAGGGACGAGTCGCACCTCTTTAAAACCAGGAAATCTGTGAGGTAAGATGCAAATCTGTCAACGTACTGAGTCAAGACCTTTCAAAATCATAGTCATATGAACAGAACTATCATGATCCACAGAGTATAAAAGACAAGCAGTTTTACACTATGCATTTGAGGTTTGTAGTACTGCACAATCCTTATATCCATTACAAGCAAATTAGTGGTGCACTGGTTTGGCCATGCAGAAAGGCGTATGAAAATGGCCCCAAAACCTGGCTATTGTGAAATGTGAAGGATACAACAAATCCACATACAGAAACACCAACTTGAAAATAACTTAATTTTAAAGTAACTAAATTAAATATAAAAATGCAGCTGCAGAGATCAAATTCGGTTGACTGCCAAAGCCAATTAGTAGTACATATTGTTAGCTTTAAAAGGGGTCTATTAATTAGCACTTTGATATTTGAGTTTGGAAAGAGGCAACAGTCAGTAGCCAAATTGTAGGTGCATTGTTCAGAAAAAATGCTAAATTATTTGATGCGTGATAGGAAGCGGTCTCAAATCACAACATTATGTCAAACATGGACAAAGACTGAGTTGAAGCTGACTGTCCACTTCGATGTGACCTGTCGTGAGCATTACTAAGCCGAAATGTATGGCAGGGCTTATTTTTGGAAATGCACTGAATCCAAGGCCCACACACAGACAAAACCTTCGTGTAAAGAGACAAAACCTGGACCCTGAGCAGCCTTCTCATGGGAGTCCTCAGGTCTGATTGCTCTACATGTTCATTTAACAGCCTTGGAATACGGGGTCCTTCTACAAGATCAGGTGCTCCCTATGGTGCATGCAGTGTTCCCGCTAGATGTTCCAAAACACAATTAAAGTGTGGTTTCATGAACGCTTTCGGTGGCCTCCCCAAATCACCAGATCTAAACATCATGGAACATCTGTGGCCTAAAGGAATGATTTTGACCACACCTTCAGGTAATACCCATGCCTGTGTAAAAGTATGGAGTCTGAAACCAGGTGGTATTTGTCAAGGGTGATATCCTACCGGTGTGCGTGAAATGGTCACAGAATAGTTTGATGAATTATTATTACTATTATGAATAGTATTACGAATTAGTATAATGAATTATTAGTACTATTATTTCTAAGCACGCTTGATAAATGAGCCCTCTAGTTTAAGTCCACATTATTATATGGCTAACTAGAACTAGCAGCTAACGTTATCTTAGATGGAATCCAAGCACAGCATGGACGAAAGAATTGGGCAAGATTTGGACGATTCCATATTCCAGTAATGCACAAAATTTACCCATCAACATAATAGACAAGTTTTTATTCATTCAATGCAAATACTATTGGCCATGTATCTGTGGAATATAGACATGCAAATGACATTGAGAACTGAAAATATTAAATTAAATTAATACATTGGTCATGCTCTAACTAGGTTGCTCATTGGAAAACTACTCACTGATTGAACAGCATGGAAAGCATCATTTCATTTGTTTCTTCTGGCAGGTTATTGAGGAATAAAATGTAGTTGGGTGGATTGTCTGGAACCTGGAAACAGAAATTAAAATGAGACACATGCACTTTAACAACATAGTAAAACAGTGTAAAACAATAACACCAGTGACAAGTAAATGTTGTCCCCCTATTTTGCTATTCATAGGAAAAAGCCTTTGAGATCTTGAGTTATACGGAGTTGTTTAGAAGTAAACTAGTTTTTTTTAATGAGTAGGCAACTTTAGATTAAACAGACGATATAGCCATATATATCCTCCAAACTCAAAGTCCTAAACAACAACAACAACATAATTGCCATTGACCAAAGACAATACTGTGCAGCAGTCTTCATCGACCTGGCTAAGGCCTTCGACTCTGTCAATCACAACATCCTCGTTGGCAGATTAAAGAGCCTTGGTTTTTCAAAGGCCTGCCTTGCCTGGTTCACAAATTATTTCTCGGATAGATTTCAGTGAGTTAAAGGAGAATTCCGAGCGATTTCAAAACATAGCTCTGTTGTTTGGATATCTGGAATGCTGTCAGTAGTGAGAATAATTCAAACAATCTGTATTGCCAAAACAGTGTTATCCCCCTGCTCCAGTTTACACCCATTACGCATTTACGGGGCAAGTTTGAAAATGTGCTTTTAGCCTCTAAACATGTTTGAAATGTCATTACTAGTGCATATAGCCATGTTCAGTGATTCCTTACAGTGAACACAGCAAATCTGACAGCAAATTTATTTTCCATTTTCCAGTGAAGTCCACACTAGTCGATTGTCGAAGTCATACAATCCAATATTCCAAAACATATTTTTTTCCACAAAAAAAAACTATTTGCCAAGGTTATGTCCATGTAATGACTAGAAGGAACTAGTCAGCCAGATAACCTGACACCACTAATTTGCCAGCTCACAAACTGAGTCTACACTGTTGCCTCAGTCTGTTGTATGCTCATGCGCAATAACTCTTGAAATGTTGGGAGCTGTGAGGTTACAGCTGATCAATGTTGCTACATAGAATAGTCTATGGACATAACCACGGCAAATCAGGGTGTTTTTGTGGAAAAAATATGTTTTGGAATATTGCATTGTATGACTTCGACAATCGACTAGTGTGGACTTCACTGTAAAAACAGGAACACCTACATGTTGACTACACCCGCTCTCTTTGGCCGTTAAGGCATTTTGCACAATCACCCGCACAGCTGTCTTTGTATGTTTTGCTCACTCCCTTTCCCACAGCCTTGGTCATTATGCCACCTTTATGTGCCACGTTATTTCTGCACTGCCACTTTGTATTCCGAACAATCTACCTCTCTCAGACCTTATTTTCAACTGACTGTATAGTATACGGCTATGCTACTTTACTTACCAATTATCTACCTCTATCTGCACATGTTAACTGATTCTCTAGGTCGATGCATGTAATAAATTTGTCATGAAAATGTTGACTTTTAACAGTAACCCTTCAGTCTTTCACAGATGATTGATTTAATCGGTGGGGGACAATTATAGAAAATGAGTAGCAAAGATACAAGCAAATGCAATGCAAACAGTTTTCTTAAGTGAGTTTAGTCATACCTGCATGGTTGGTGCACTGTTTGTGTTTGTTGAACCCTGTTAAAAACAAAGTAAATTAAAATGAAGAAAACAGTATTGGAAAATAATGCCTTAAGCTGTTTGCACAATGAGAGTGTGTGTGAAAATACAACATTTCAGGCAGTTTTACACAGAGAGACAGAATACTGTAATGTAATACATAAGCTTGTCTCACCTGTGCTGGCTTCTTGGCCACATTAGCCACTTGATCTTGAGGCTTTTTCTTTTTGTCCTTCTTCTTGTCTTTGTCTCCAAATGTGCCTTTGACTTTAGAGATCACCTCAGAGTCAGTCTTTGCATATTGTATGCGCTGAAAATTGAAGAAACACAAATTGTTACAAGTCTTTTTGCACTGCTCATCCAACATGGAAGCTTTTAGTCAGATCATGCACAGGATGATTATGTTCAAACAATACTTCTGTGAAATCTGCACAAAAGGAGTTGGAGAGTGACATGGCTAGGTAAATGATTTGGCTTATCTATCCCAAATCTCAGGCAGTGCCATTTTGTGCTGCCTTGTTCTGGAGGTCCGGGGAAAGACGGAGAAGCCATAGTCAGGCTCAAACCACTGACTAACATGACAGACTGTCCTGCAGTGCAGCAACTTAGCCCACTACACCAAACAGAGACACTGAACAGTCTAATATTCTATGCCAGTGTTTTTCAACTGTCTCTTTAGGGAACACCAGCTGTTCCATTTATTTGATCCCTTTCTGAGCTGGCACACCTGATCCAACTCATCTGCTAATTATCAGGCCCTTGATCAATGGCTACAGTGAGCTATCTCAGCGGCTACAGCTAAAATGTGGAACGTCTGGTGTGCCCTGAGGAGAGGGTTGTTCTAAAAATAGATGTTGCTACTACAGTGCAAAATGTTTTACTGGCATACAGTACTGAATCCCAGCCAGTACTTTTGGTATTCAGTACTATTTTTATGAAATTCATGTATCACTACCTATTCACAACTCACCATGGGCTTATTGTAGAAAGGAAAACCTTGAAGTTGACGAAGTGCATTTGTAGCCGATGCAAGCTCTTTGAACACCACAAAGGCCTGCCCTCTCATCTTCATGGTTTTCATGGCAACAATGTCGACGACTTGCCCAAACTGGGAGAACAGAGCATAGAGTGACCGCTTCAGTTCTGAAAGGCAACAACAAATCACTTTAACAGAGACTAACACAAAATACACATACATTTTTTGTCCAATAGAAAATACTATTAATATAAAGAAGCTGAAGGAAATCTGTAACCATAACATTACCAGCTACCTCGGGAAAAAGTAGAACGGATTCTTACCGTCCTTTTTGATCTTATCGTTTACATTATTTATGTAAATTGTGTGGTTTGGTCGAATATCCATGATTAACACCGGCTTCACCTGGCGCTATTTTACCTAGAAAACAAAATACTGCCACGTTAGATTGGTAAGTTACCTGGCTAAACTATTTAGCTAACTAGTTAGCTTTAACTAATACTATAAGTTACTGCTTGCAGAAGAGTAATGGTGAAATAAAATACATTAAGGCGGGCAAGTATGAACAGGCTACTACTAGCATTCATGTTAGCTAGCTAAAGTTAGCTGGTTATTATCTAGCTAGAAAGCTTCGCCAACACTAAATGATAGCTTGTGCTGCCGCCCAAACACGTTTAAACATTGAACAAAGCAATACTTCCATCTGTACAAATAAAACATAGTTGCCTGTTGATTCCAGATAGCTAATTTGACTCCAAATTGGGAGAATACACACCACACGTTCAGAAAACACAGGAAATGCGCTAAGGACTGTTCTTCTTCCCTGGATTAACAGTCCTTTACTGCCACCGTCTGTACCGGAGTGGAACTCAGATCGCGGTTGTAGTTTGTCCCTTCATATCACCCGTAGTTATCAGCTTTGTGATTTATCATCATGACGTTTTGTGAGTTTGGATGGTTTGTCATGATGCTAACTTTGGTATGTTAGTAACATTACCCGCTCAATACAGGGCTTCTCACGGTGCACAATGAGAGGACAAAAGCAACTAGCAGAAGCTATTTTCTTTTGATAAGCAACATTGTCTGTGTACTACCGGTCGCGTGGGATATAGAGACAGCAAAGTTAATGAAACGCGTTTAACCCGCTATTGGTTGTCGTGTTAGATACATTTACTGTTATTCTGTTTAGTTAGCTAACTAGATTCGGGTTGTGTCCTTGGGTTGTACGTTGTATTTAGCCAGCAGGTGACGCGGGCACAACAGTGATGTGCAATGGCATCGGTGCGAGTTGCTGTCCGGCTCAGGCCCATGAACAGGCGGTAAGCAAATACACTAACATGCTTTATAAACAAAACCCCCCCTCAAATTATGTTACCATTATTGTTGAGAATGATTATTACTTTCAAATCAGACAGATGACTGGAGGCTTCCCGATTTAGATTAATTTGGCATGACATGACCATGTTGCAGAAACACTCAACAAAAAGTATTTGACATTAGCACCCGTCTACTAAAAACAGGAAGACAATATTGAGATTTAAATGCCAACATTTAAAGCAGCACCAGTTTGCCCATTGTAAATAATTAAAACGCCTGGAAGTTTGCTACCTAGTAGTACTGTATTCTTTAGGTAGCAGGCAGCCATCTGGGAAGTTGAGGACAGGTTAACCAATAAAACAAGTATTAATAGTACATAAGTTATACCTACCATGGCTGACAGTTATTGCTGGCCTCTATCCATAATTGCTATTCATTTGACTTATCACTAACATTTTAAATGAAGAAATGTGATTTTATTTTATTTTTTATTTAACCTTTATTTAACCAGGTGGGCACGTTGAGAACAATTTCTCATTTAAAACGGCGACCTGGCCAAGATAAAGCAAAAAGGTGCAAGTACAGACATAGTTACGCATGAATACAAATACACAAGAATTACACAGATTGTAGAGTAAGGAAGAAAGATAGAAAATACAGTCAAAATTGAAAGAGGTAGATGTAAGTAAATGTACAATTAGTGCAAAGAAATCAAGATTTAG
>JACXGM010020445.1:0-17800 GCA_016801145.1 Umbra pygmaea | reverse complement strand
TAAGGATGCCCCCTGGGCGCCTCCCTAGGGAGGTGTTCCAGGCACGTCCAGCTGGGAGGAGGCCTCGGGGAAGACCCAGGACTAGGTGGCGGGATTATATCTCCAACCTGGCCTGGGAACGCCTCGGGATCCCCCAGTCGGAGCTGGTTAATGTGGCTCGGGAAAAGGACGTTTGGGGTCCCCTGCTGGAGCTGCTGCCTCCGCGACCCGATCTCGGATAAGCGGACGAAAATGGATGGATGGATGGATGTGTTACTAAATAAAAAAACAATCTATCCAAGCAACAACATATCTGAGTCCAAGCAGAAAATTTGAGCGCAAGCAGAGTAAATCCAAGTGCGAGCATTGACTATTTGAGTGTGAGCAAGGTTTTGAGGAAAATTATTTAAAAATCTGAACATAATATCTGTGAGAAATGCTAATTGAAATGATGCACTCTTGAATAAAGATAGGAATATAACTCCATATTAACTCAGATATCTACTAATGTTCTAACCAAAAATCACAATGGGAATAAATGAGATTTATATTACTTTGAATGTGTCACAGCTTTTTGTACCAGATGGGCTGGTTCGAGTATTTCAGAAAGTACTGGTCTATTGTTATTTTCCTGCACAACCGTATATAGCGTTTACAGAGAATGGTACGAAAAAGAGAAAATATACAGTGAGTGGCAGTTCTCTGGGCAAAAATGCCTTGTTGATGGCAGAGGTCAGAGGAGAATAGCCAAACTGGTTAGAGCTGAAAGAGAGACAATAGTAACTTAATTAAACACTCGTTAAAACAAAGGCTGCAGATGAGAATCTCTGAATCCACTGCACGTCTAACCTTGAAGCAGATGGGCAGTAGCAGCAGAAGACCAAACCGGGTGCCACTCCTGTCAGCTAAGAACAGGAAACTGAGGCTGCAATTTGCCATTCAGCTCTGTCACCTTCCATTCCTTGGGAACAGGGATGAAGGTGGATTTCTTGAAGCAGAGTGGAATGACGGCCTGGTAGAGGGAGGCGTTGAAGATGTCGGTGAATACCTCTGCTTGTTGGTCACCACACACTCTCAGAAACCTGCTGGAGATGCTGTCTGGCTCCCTATAAATAACACACCTTTAGGTGGTTCAGAGTTCTGGATCTCAAAGCGTGAGAAAAAGTGAGCTTAGATCATTTGGTAGTGAGGCACTGGCATCCATCGTGTGGCTTGTTTTATTTTTGACAAATCCAGACCATAGAGTGGTATAAAAAATACTGACGCATTTCCAAAACATCTGTTCAATATACTATATACAATAAATGCCAATACCTTCTATTTTACATTATTCTAGAGTATAATCATATTTGTGGGTCAGGCTTGGCCTTTACAACATGAATAAGGCTACTGTGTGTTTGCACTCTTTCTGGTATGGGGTTTTCCTGTGTGTGTCTGTCGTTTTTGATCAAGGACATTAGGAATTCTGGGCAGGCTGGCAGGAGGACATGAAGATCACTGCCTCTGCATTTCCTTCCCAAACGGTCCATGTAACTATAGCTTAGTTCCTAGATTGAAAAACTGCAGTAGGGTAGTGTGTAAAATTATTACTATGCGCTATTAATTACTATATTGGCAAGTCCAGGATTTAACAAAATGGTCTTGTAAGAAGACCTGACTTCAGTACATTTATTAATACCTCAAGGCAAATATTTTTTACTTTCAAGCTAGGTAGCACTGGCTCAGAAAATGTCCTATTAATACCTCACTGTTGCTAGATGACATAAAGGTTAAAAAGAGCATAGTTGTTAGGATTCCTTTTAGACACCGTCTATCATCATCACACATCTGCAGTGACTTCTCAATTTGTGAAACCTCAATCTCCCGCCCAAAGTTACAGTTGGCTGTTTGATATGAAGGTGATGAGTTCTAGGAACAGGAAAAGGATTCTGCTATGAGAGCTGAAGGGCAGAACAGAAAGCCCCTTTCATCCTAACAGTGGAAGACACTGAGGCAGGGCCTCTAGACTATTCACTGCAGGGAGCAGACCTGTCGACACTGTCAGAAGAATGCTCCGGAAAAAAAATGCACACAGACACACACACACACACTGGGCTTGAGGACTTGTTTTCGAGGATGAAATGGATTCCTTGGTTCCTTAAATGCATTATATAAAACAGGACAGAAGATATGAAAGAAAGGGCAAGAAAGAGCCCTTTCACGTTGCAGGTCTCTTCCGCATGTGAAGCAGTGTTGAGGTGTTCATTATTCCTGAACACATGATACAGATTATGGACTACAAACATCCCCTGGGGCAGTCAACCTCTTTCTTATGTTTATCTTGTTAATGATGAAGGGAAGAGAGGCACATGCCTTTATTCCCTCCAGATAATTACACATATAGAAATGTAGGAGTATTTATACACCCTACACATTCAGTCAGTTAGGTTTAGTTTCTAAATCTCAGTTTGGTTTTAATCCAAAAGGTTTGAGTCATTTTAGGCAATGCCCATTTATTCTTTTTGCTGCAGCCACAACCCATCGCAAAAAGAATCCAATCACTATTCATCAAGTAAAATGTAAATCTAAAATACAACTACCACTAGGGCTCCAAATAAAATGTTAACAATTATTAACACTCATCCTCCCACAAACAATGATTTGCTCAAAATCACCAGTGGTGTCTGTGGTTTACAATTATTAGAGATATTGATTTCCCAAACATAGCATGTACACTAAATTTAAGCACTAAATTGAACAGATCCAGCATTATAATCTGCCTGCTACAGCACATTTGTGTTTTGGATGAATCTGTGGAGTACATACATTGCTGAGAGAATACAATGTGTGGAGGGTGACTTGACAAACTGTGTTGGGAACTGGAAGCAAAAAGTGTACAACATTATGTGGGTGTTTTTTGGCAGAATTTGCATATAGTGTTAATTTGAAAACCAAAGCTCCTTGTTGCACAGCACAATATGACACCAAATTTGCTTTGTCATTAGTGATGGGCATCGTTAATTAGTGGGGCAGCTTGAAAGGCTGCCACAATCTAAATATCAATCTGGTTTATTGTTATTGTCGAAACGAAAGGCCACAGTTTAGATATTCGTCAAATTTCATCTTTATTATTTAGCCTTCAACTCCTCCTACACTGTTTAAGATAGAGATGCATTTCTAACTTTATAACATGTACAGTCATGGTCAAAAGGTTTTGAGAAGACAAATACAAATTTTCACAAAGTCTGCTGCCTTAGTGTTGATGATGGCAATTTGCATATACTCCAGAATGTCATTAGAGATTTAGTCTGGCGTTTACCAGACCAAGCTCAATCTTTAAGATTGAACATTAGTCTGGGGAGTCTGCTCTGTATTTTCTACTGCACAAGAGACGTGATCAACTGGCATAATTCAAATTACTCTGTATGCAATTGGATAGTCCTTCAACCAATCAAACCAACAAACGGCATAATTCAAATGACTGTGTACGCAATTGGATAGTCTTTCAACCAGACCACTGAAACAAAGCTGCTTGCCATCGCTTCTATATCATCATTGTGTTAAACCCGCCCCGGTGGACCCGCCCTGGTTCGTATTCTGTCAACCATAGTTACCTGCGAGGAAACAGGTGCTGTCATCATTCCTTTGCACAAAAAGGGCTTCACAGGCAAGGATATTGCTGCTAGTAAGATTGCACCTAAATCAACCATTTATCAGATCATCAAGGAGAGAGGTTCAATTGTTGTGAAGAAGGCATCAGGGCGCCCAAGAAAGTCCAGCATGCGATAGGACCATCTCCTGAAGTTGATTCAACTGCGGCATCGGGGCACCACCAGTGCAGAGCTTGCTCAGGAATGGCAGCAGTCAGGTGTGAGTGCATCTGTATGTACAGTGAGGTGAAGACGTTTGGAGTAAGGCTTGGTGTCAAGAAGGGCAGCAAAGAAGGGACATACAGCTATTCTGCAGAAGTACAGGGATTGGACTGCTGAGGAAGTCATTGTCTCTGTTGAGTCCCCTTTCCAATTGTTTCGGTCACCCTTAAATAACACCTTGTATATATCGGCCAATAATATCTATATATATCGGCTGGGCTCTAGTACCAACACGTCCTCCGAGAGCAACTATTCCCAACCATCCAAGAACAGTTTGGTGACAACCAATGCAATTTCCACCATGATGGAGCACCTTGCCATAAGGCAAAAGTGATAACTTTGCTTGTGGAACAAAACATCAAATTTTGGGGTTCATGAAACACCCCAGACCGTAATCCTAATGAGAACTTGGTTGTTCCTCAAGAGGCAGGTGGACATACAAAACCCCACAAATTCTGACAAACTCTAAGCAGTGATCATGCAATAATGGGCTGCCATCAGTCAGGATATGGCCCAGAAGTTTACTGACAGCATGCCAGGGTAGATTGCAGAGGTCTTGAAAAAGAAGGGGCAACACTGCAAATATTGACTATACATTAACTTAATTTAATCATCAATAAAAGCCTTTGACACTTATGTAATGCTTGTAATTATACTTTAGTATACCATAGTAACTACTGAAGAAAAGATCTATGAACACTAAAGCAAACTTTGTGGAGACCAATACTTGTAGTGTTCTAAAAACTTTTGAACACAACTGAAGACTGGTCCCACTTGAGTTGCTTGCATACACTTTTTTAAATAACTTTTATACTTTTTGAAATATTAAACTTTTTAGTGAACTTTTAAAACCTCATTGACTTTAACAGGACTCCTCCAGAATTCCAAAGCCCCCATTGTGACAGCATCAGCTCTAATACTCTGTTCACTTTGAAATGCACAAACACAACTTTCTATACACAGGACCCATGTCATTTTTCCCAAATAGATTCACAAACATGATTTCACTAAAATGTAGTTGTACTTTACTCCTGTACATATCTGAAATCTGAACAAAAACGCTTATTCTTAACAGAAGAAACAGTGTCATTAGTAACCATAGAAAAACATTTTTCATCCTTTCTCTATAAACAGCTTCAATATGTACATTACCAATCAAATTTAAACAGACATGTTTTCAGTTAAGTGAAACTGTTTGTGAATCCCCTGTAGATCTGAAATCGGAACAGAAATAGATTATTCACAACAAAAGATACAGTGACATAAATAATTATAGCAAAACGATATCCATCATTTTTTTTAAGCACCTTCAATATAATGTGCTTTCCCAACAAGATTTACACAGACATATTTAGTAAAATAGAGCTACATTTGTGTTCAAAATAATAGCAGTTCAACATCACTAACCAGATCAATGACTGTTTTTGGTAGAAATCTTATTTCGACATGGCAAATAATTTACTAGCAGGTGCAGTAGAGTAATAGAAAACCAACAGACCCAACAATCATGACATGCATGCTGCTGATTCTGTGTATTTGAATCAGTAATTTAAAGAGGCTTGTTTAAAATAATATCAGTGTGGAGTTCAAGAAGTGAGGTCAAATATTCTGTGAAAAAAACAGGTGGCCCTTATACAAGGACAAAAGCAGCAAATGTTGCACATGCAGGTTATAGGGCATTTCTGACATTATTCCGAAGAACAGCGTTTGCACCAGAAAGCAAACAGCATCTTGGTTCCAGACCAACAACATTAACGTTATGGAGTGGCCAGCCCAATCCCCAGACCTTAATCCAATAGAAAACTTGTAGGGTGCCATCAAAAATGCTGTTTTTAATGCAAAACCAAGAAATGCAGAGGAACTGAGGAATGTAGTCCAATCGTCCTGGGCTGGAATACCTGTTCACAGATGCCTGAAGTTGGTGGACTCCATGCAACACAGATGTGAAGCAGTTCTCAGAAACTGGGGTTATACAATTAAATATTAGTCAATGGTTTGAGTTTGTAAAGATATTTACAGACTGCTATTTTTTTAATAGACTAACATTCCTTTTTTCTTCACTTTCTGTAAAGTAATAACACATTTGATAGCTTTTTCTTCATGTTTTGATTTAGTCACACTGCTACACTGCAAAAAATACCCTTCTTGAAACAAGCTAAATAATCTTAAATCTGGCCAAATTGTCCTGTATCAAGCAAATAAATCTGCCAATGGGGTAAGCATTTTTTCCTTGCCAAGAATTCTTGAAATTAGCAAAAAAGTCTTGACACTGAGAAGCACAGATTCATCTTAAAACTAGATAAAAATGCTTAAAACTAAGCAAATTTAGCTAGATACAAGCACTTGAAAAATTGTTATTTTAGATATAAATACTTAAAATTCGTTTTTTTTGTCAATTGTTCTTATTTTTCTTGAGTTTTTTTTCTTAAAAATAAATACCAAAATTAGCACAAAAATCTTAAAGTGAGATGAAATTTCTTGAAAAAGACCAAGCAATATAAGTTACTTTGTCTTAAAATAAGCAGCATGAACCATTCTCATTTTGAGGGTCTTTATTAAACAAAAGCATGATATTATTCCAGAGCTTATCAGAAAATACACCTCTGATTTCAAAATAAAGGCTGAAACAAGTTTAATTTTTCACTATAGAAATGCACACTGTTCCTTACTGCCAATACACCAAAAATGTAGAACAAAAGAAAACACATCCTCCAGTAAAATTAGTCTAAACAGTAACAATGCACATACCATCTCTCCATTTCAAATGACATCTCAATTTCAGTGATGCTCAGTAATTAAATGTGAGCTACATGTTTCAACAAACACCATATGAGATTTATCTACTTACTCGATGAACTGATTCAGACATGACTTTCTTATACGAATGGGTTAAATCGCACATCTCATCTCCCAGCACCTTGGTTTGCAACACACAAAAGTGTGGCAATAGACTTAGGATACAGTAGGTCAAGTGAAGGCCATGAGACAGAGGCCCCTCATACTACAAATCTTTGAAAGTGCACATCAGTGGAGGAAGGCATTGCGATCTTCTGAGGGGGAGATGACAAAATAATCAATGTAGAATATTAGGAAACAGCTGAAAACATGTTTCATTCAGTATTGTAGTAATGTTTCACATATCACAGTTTGAACCATCATGCCTTTCATACCCATGAGAATCAAGGGTATTAAATCATTTTGGCTTCTTAAAAATATGTGATGAATGTCACAATGAACAATTGTTTGCTTGATTTTGAATTGCTTTTTTAAGGGTTGAAGTTATTGTAGAGCCTTTGGTGTATGAAAGCCATGGTCATTCAAATATATTAATAGGGTGGAAAGCTTTAAATGTCACTGCATAAAATGTTCACCTTAAGAACAGTGCCAGATGGGATGAGCAATGGCAAAGCTTGGAAAACCACTGGTTTGAAAGAATCCCTGCAAAAAGGTACATGTTAAACTCTCTAATGCTGTCTAAAATGATAAAGTTTGGAATTTTTAAATTAAATGTTAGTGTACTTGTGAACTTACCTCTAAAGTTCTTGGAGGCTTCATAGCTTGCTACATCACACCATAACACTGAACCTTAAGAGTAGAAGGGTGATGGTGCTCTCTGTTCTTAGTCGTTGCCGCTCCCATCCTGGGATGAATAATTTAGAAACTTTTGAAGTGCTGGGCTCATCCTGAATGGCACGGTGACATCTTCCAACTACTGATGAACCTTGGATTTTAATATGCTCAGTCTCCCCCCTGAAATGCAGATGTAAACATTTAAAAAAGAGGACACACAAATGGATATGTAATTATCATTAAGTTTTTTTAAAAATGTACAGGCTTTTGGCTGAGACTTGTTATTGATGCTCTTGTATTTTGTTTCATTCAATGTTTATACATTTTTGAATGACCATCAATATCTTCCTTGTGTTAAACTATTTTGGTACAGTATGAAATAATTCTGTGCATCTAATAAGTTTCTGTCTTACAGTTCAGCACCTGTCCGAAACTGTTTTGAACTGGGATGACTGGACACCACAGATTTAATAAATATTTTCAGAGGTTTAACTTTTAGGTTCACTTGTAGCCAGCGCTGGATAAGGTACTTTTTAAAAGTAACTTACATTTGTTAAAAGTAACTTACCCAACTCTGCTTGTAGCAAGCTAAAGGTTAAGCACAGCTAAATAGCTATTTGCCCTTGCTAGCAAAGTTTTGAGATTGTGTTCATGGAAGGCAGTACATGTAATGTTCCTATCTGGCTAGCTAACAAGCTAGGAAAGTTAGCTAACGGCTAAAGTTACAGACTGCTAATTTAAACATGGAAAAATGTAATTGAAACACGCAGCATTAATAAAATAGTTTATTTACTTAATAGTGCTTTAATATAAAGTGTTACTTACCACTGAAGTTAGAAATTGCAACTTCGCCGAGTCCACCCATAACTCGAATGTTCGTCAGACTGATGAAAAATACTGGGGCAAATCTTCCTCTTCTTTAGTTTTACTGGCAGATCGCAACCACCTGAAAGGTGCATATACTGACACCTACTGTACCGGAGTAAGAGGCCAAAATCAGCTCAAATATGATTTCATGTGCATTATGTTTTAAGGACATTCAATATCTTGGAATAACATTATTGTATTACATAATATTTAGTTAGAGTATTTTTTTGCTTAACAAATGTGGATTGAACACTATATACTTAAAAGGTAAAGCATGTAAATGAGTTTTTCCCTTAAAAAATGCTCTATCATTGGGATTTGAGTGACGTAAAGGGCCAAATTGTGCTGGTTAGACAACTGCGTCCGAGTTTATCCCAATCTGCAGTTTTTTAGTAGTTTTCCCAGTCTGCAGTAGTCAGTACCAAAAATTAAACAGCTGTGGCTCATAAATGCAACAGTAATGGAAATTTGTCAAAAAGTTACCGAAATGTTATGGAAGGTTTTTTAATTTATTTATTAAGAAGGTAGTCAGCAACACAGAACTGTGTAATACCTTTATTCAAATCAGTCAAGGGTCATGTTAAACTGTATTTTCATGTTCGTCATGTTTATAATAAAAATAAAAAATTGTTTTCATTTCATAAGATTCTTAAATTGAGAAATCGTGCAAGTGGTCTCAATCTTAAAATAAGAAAGATAAGCTTGTTCCTTTGCTGGGATAATTAGCAAAATATGTCCACACCTTATTATTAGTTAAATCGAACTTGAAATTAGTTGGTAAATCTTAATAAGAAAAAGACTATTTGTCTTATTTTAATGCTTGACAAGATTTTTTTTCTTTTTAAACTTAAAATAAGACTAATTTTCTAGAAATAAGGCTTTTTTTACTTTCTTAAAAATCTGTTTTTGAAGTGTATTATTTCGATCACAACTGTATACTTCACTCCTGCACACATCTGAAATCTGAACAGAAAGGCTTATTCAAACAGAAGAAACAGTAACATTATAGCAACATGTTTTTCAGCCTTTTTCCATAAACAGTTTCAAAATAATGCACTTTCCCAAAGAAATTTAAACACACATGTATTTCATAAAATAAATCTATATTTCAGTCCTGCACATATCTGAAATATGAACAGAAATGGTTATTTCATACAGAAGAAACAGTGATATTAGTAACCATAGCAACTTCTTTTTCAGCAAGGAGTGGACATATTCCTTATAACATTAATATTGTAGCGAGATCACACACAGAGGACAACATGTATAGCCTAGCAGCAGAGACTAGCAGCCATCAGGCAAGTGTTATTTAAATATACTTCTGGTGTACTTACAAACTTTCCCCTGCCTCGTTTTATAAGTACAGAACCTAATTGTACTACTGTAAAAGTTTGGTAACATTCCCGGCATTATTAGTGGGGTTATTTAC
Source organism: Umbra pygmaea (assembly GCA_016801145.1). NCBI lineage: Eukaryota > Metazoa > Chordata > Actinopteri > Esociformes > Umbridae > Umbra > Umbra pygmaea. Next base: position 8,104 of record JACXGM010020445.1, on the reverse strand, counting down.
GAGATACCAACTTGGTTCCATTAGAGCCTGCACTAAGCCATTCGTCTGATCGCGCTAACTCAACCAATGTTATAACAAGGGACAAAATCTTAGGGGGGGTTGTTTGGCTCGAGGTCAAGGTGCAAATTACCCTAGGTTTATATTACTCCGAACCATCACTTTAATACGTTAAGACCGGTCCTGAGGAGGTTGTTTCTATACAACTGTTTTAAAAAAATATTAAACATTTAGTGCATTTTAAAACTATTGTGCAATCCACTCCAACTATTCCACAATACTGCACATGAAAGGCATTGGGAAGGGTAAAATCCTGCTCCTACTAATTCTGATACTGATAAGCACTACTGCTACAGCCATAAACCACTAACACTGCTGCTGCCACTAACACTACTACTACCGCTAATACTATTACTACTGCTACTACCACTAATACGACTACTACCACTACTAAAAATAATTAAGTAAAGAGGTTAGAAAAAATTGGCAGGACCAGCCAGACCAGACAAAAAAAGCAGCTTGTCTGAAAGTGGAGTGGGGAAGGACTGGAGGTGGGAGCCATGACATCACTGCTCTCACACATGAGTAAAACAACCCCAAATCTGGATCGGACATCTCGGAAGAGGACCACCCTGGCCCATCACAGCCACCAAAGCCCTCTCAGCCACAGCTCTCTCAGGCTGCATCTAGGCCTAGAAAGAGTTGGGTCAACAAATGTGGCTGCAGTCAGGAGCTGATTGACAAAGAGAGAGAGAAGCTGCAGCTCCTGAAAGATTTGAAAGAGATGAGGGAAAGGCATCATGAAGAGTTGATGGAGATAAAGAGGGCAAAGCTGGATGTTCTGAAGAAACAGCTGAACCTGGTAGAGGCACAGTATGACCGAACCACAGTATGACCGGCCATGCAATAGTGTGCCAACACTACTTCCACAAGGCTGGTATGATTAACACTAGAACCACCAGGCCTTCCAAACTACCTATAACCACCAACTGCTGACGCCCATCAGCGTCGTTAGCATACAAACCACCCTTATTAAAATCTCAAAACTTAAATACATGGAAGATTTGATGTTTTTGATGGTAATATATAAAAGTAGATATTATTAAGTCTATAGAATGAAAATCCACCACATTTACTACATTCAGAGATAATACTTTTATTTCTGTTTTATTTTGTTGATGTAGAAAGTAAAAACTAACGCCGCAATCAGAAAGTGCCATTTTATTCTTTTTAAAATGTGTTCCATTGTTGGATGTTATTCGGAAACAATAACCTGAATTACAACATGTCATATTTATACTGTTGTGTTTTCGTAATTTTATAGGCTCTATAGAATTTGAATTTTTTTAAAAGATGTTCAACTAACAAATTCAGAGCAAATATTTTTCGGGATCTGCATTGTGGTTCGGCACATAGATATATTTTGTTCTAATATTTTGTATTCAAATACAAAAGCGAACATTTCAGCCGGTGCAGTGTGGATTTTAGAATTGTTCTATGTACAGTTTTTTATAATTATTGAATTATCAGCTTGCCTCAAATGCTTTGCGCTGACAAGATAGACTTGAAACTAAAACTAATCGGTTTCAAGCAAGCTTCGCATTGCATAACTGCACGCTGTAAAGACCGGTTTATTTTTATTTAAGCACTCTAATCACCAACTCTGTGTTGGTGAATATATATATATATATATATATGAACAGCTGTTGTAAAAAGCGAGGCTCGATTGAAGACATGTATTTTTTCCTTTTCAAGTCTATTTTGTTCTGCATGGTCAAGCTCAGTTATTCATTTTCCCAGTGTTCCCTGATATATTACACTGAAAAATAGAACAATTTCACCTCACACAGTTGTCTTTGTGTTTGCTAATTAGAGACTAGAGAAATCGTTTCATTATTTTGTTTGTTTTGTATTTTGATATAGCCTACTTTACGTTCTGTTAAATATTGTTGATGAACGTAAAAACGATTTTCTGAGCAAATATTTTTCGGGACCTGTATTATGGCACACCCATTATATATAGTTTTATATATATAGTATATATATGTATATTCTAATATTTTATATTCAAATACAATAACGGACATTTCAGCCGGTGCAGTGTGGATTTTAGAACAGTACTATGTAGGCTACAGTTTTCTATAATTTTTTAATTATCTGCTTGCCTCAGACATGCTTATGCGCTGACAATATAAATAGACTTGAAGCTATAATGAATCGGTTTCAAGCAAGCTTCGCATTGCATAACAGCACGCTGTAAAGACCGGTTTATCTCCGTTCAAACCCACTGTGTAGGTGAATATATATATTAAAATATGTACAGCTGTTGTAAAAAGCGAGGCTCGATTGAAGTCCGTGCTGCCTGTTTTGCTGCCTCTTTCGTGGCGGTCTTGCAACCTAGATAATTATGAACATACATCCATACACAAAAAATCTAAATACAACTGCAGTATCCATTTCCGCTAGAAATTCAATTGTTTTAAACTTTAGAGACAAAACTTTCTTCATATGCCAGTTTCTGCTGTCCTGGACGATGAATGTTGGCCATGATTTTGGCTCGTTCTGGGGCGTTCCTGTAGTTACGGCATTAAGAAGAGAATACCATTAATATGCACATGAAATTAATACATTAATAATTGATATATTTCCCTTTCCCTTAGGGGCAATGTTCTGAGTTAAACAGGTAAATAATAGCTTAATAGAAAGCGTGGAGAATGATCTTATTGATCTTAGTTGCCTCGTAGATATTTAATATCTATAAATCTACTCGCAGGCGTGAACTCTGGATCCGCCAGGTAGCTAGCCTGAACCCTCCGAGCCACACTAAGTATGCAATATGTACGGGCTAACCTGTTATCACGGAATACGCATGCAACAGCCGTGCGAGAAATCTATTAGCGTAGGCCCGCCCCTACGAGCAGAAATGTCTCCGGAGACTGAACTGAATTATAGGAGCGAAGGATAAGGAATGCCCAAGAGTGGGCTAAACTATTCTCCCTTTGCCGAATCGCAAAACCCTTCTTGAGCCGGCTGAGGTGCCCCGCTGCGGGATAGCCGCGTCTCAGTGATTACAACCCAAAGCCTGGAAATGGCTTGCTAGCAAAGTGTGTGTGTGTGTCTTATATGAACAGACTACTAGTGAATGCAGTACGAGGTAGCAAGCATCACCCGAAAACTCTCCTCCGAAGGTTTACCGGGAATAACTGTAGCAGACAGAACTCGGTATACAAATATCAAATTACATTTAATTCCAGTTGAAGGGCATAAGAATACAACACTACAACCGGACAATGAAATACAAGTTACATACCCAATATAGTTCACTTTCAGAAATCCTTCAGCCTACCAAAAACTACAATTATCCTAGTGATCTAAACACGCAGCTAGGGCAAAAGCATGCCCGGAGAATCGGTTTACGATTAGAACTCCCAGAACATAGTTGAACATAGACTTTTATCACCTTCCCGAATAAGTGCTCCCCCCTTCCCGCTCAACCCCAATGGGAATCACGTTTCACTGGCCATCGAAAGTGGAAACAAAGGACCGCTATTGTTACATTGATTACATTATTCACAGACTTTAGGTCACAAATACCATCAGTACAAAAGACCGGCTGTAGACATTTACATTGAGTACAAAGGAACTGGCTGTGTACATTTACATGAAATTGAAATGTCCCACCCCAGGGGGGGGAACATACGTTTGACTCTGTGGAACTTTCCTCCATATTCTGGCCAGCCAACTATAAGTTATCTGAAACATGACATGTGCAACACAGTGGTACGTGTATACCAAGGTTTCCCTTTATGGGACAGTCAGGAAAACATCAAATATCATACTATTTGGTCCATTGGCTGGTGTTTTACATTGGATGTTCAGTTGGTCTTTACATTCAGGCTGTGTGGTCCAGGAAGGGGGGTGATGCTTCACACCTCCCTGCATCCTCTGTATTTGCGTCTCTAAGTAAGCAATAGGTCTGGGGTAGCCAGCCAGGTGCCAGCTCTTAATATCTGCATATCTGTCCTGTAAACATTTTAAACCTCCTCTACATTCCTCCTGCCTACAGCTACCCCGCGTTCTGTCCGGGGCGTTCCTGTGGAGTCGCTAGTCACCTCACCTTTTTAAAAATGAGTGTATTTTACACTTTGTAAAGTCACATTTTTCAATATTTGCATTGTTATTATTTTTGTAATATCGATTATTGTCTCATCCAGTTGTTTTGAGGAGACACTGCCTCCCTTGCCAGCCTATTCGCATAATAGCTTTGATTATTATTTTGAGTGTTGTGTCAATAAATAATGGAATTAATAGAAATGGGCACAAAATGACAGAATTTCCTCATGTTTGTCGCGCCCCACTTGTCATGTCTCTATTCCCCACCAGTGGGGCGCACCCCACAGTTTGAGTAACGCTGAGTTATGTTATGTCTTGGTTTGTAACAAGCAATGCAGTTTTTCACAAAACTTTAAAAACTTTTCCAAGTGTCTTAGACTGCAGCAAACGTCTGTTTTCAAATGTTGTCTTCTTGTGCTAATTGTCAGCCTAATGGCCCCTCCAACCCCCTTACCCCCTCTGTCCGCGGTGTTGTACGAACTGATCGTATATTACGCTAATGTGAAACTAAGAAAAAGAAACACCCACATGAGGACTTTGTGTAAGCTCTTTGCCAACCTGTTGAAACATCATCAATGCTGTGAAATAGGCAACAGAGTAAACCTTGAATTAACCTTGATGTAAATATGATTACAAATATTATTGAATTACTTATTTTGTTACATTATGAATTTATTTGAGTAATATAGGCAAAAAAATATTGGGCTTTTAATCAGCCGGCTCATTTTATTTCTGTGACATTCGACCAGGCCGACATGCTTGGGTCGGACCTGGGTCAGTTTTCAAGCCGGATGACAACCCTACTCTGCCTAGGAAAGTTACAGTTCAACAACTCAGTGGCATGTTGAGATCCATTGATCGATGAAGATGATCGTTCATGCTCGCACAAACGAAACCCCCACACAAGGAATGTTGTAGGTGATCATACAATAAAACAAAAATTTTTTTGCTGTAAAGATTTTAAGAGATATGACGTACACAACATTATTTGGCCCATTTCACCGGAGGGCCATTTTATCTGACTTCACCCTACGTGAGAAGCAGAGATCAGGGATGTAGGTGTAAATAATCAGTGACAATTCGGAAAAACAATATAGCCAGTGATTTTATATATTAGCGTACATTTTAATTCAAAGCCTAAAGACCGGTCTATTCCATCAACATTCCAGGCAACCGTGATACCTAGCCTATTTTCCAATTTTTTATCCTTTGAACTCCGTGAAGTAGCCTACCAGCAAACGTTAAATCTGAATCTGGCTGCTTCTGCCAGGAAACGGAAACATATAATAGGCTATAGAGTAAAAATGCTTATAATGTGATTATATCGTTACTACACTGTAAAAAATAAAAGGTTGTGAAAAATTTCAAGGCAACTGGCTGCACTAGATTTTTGAGTTGTGAGGCCAACTCAAAATCCTAAGTTTTCGTGCCAACTACTTATGTTTTGTTCAATCTCTCAACTATAATTTTTTTGTCCAATGGACACATTTTTCAATGTTGAACACACTTGCATATTTAGATTGAATGGACTTTCATTGAATAAAGTTTGATTTTGACTGAATTAAAAATTGTACTTAAATGTGTGTTATGAGAACGTAAGTTTAAGTTACTACTAAAATACAGAATGCTCTGCTCCCAGAGGCCCAAAGACATCTCATTGTCATCATCCCCTTGTAAAATAAGGGACACATTCAGATTTGGGACACCAGGTGAGTGCAATTATCTGTGCAAAAACACTATAGTGGTAGATGGTCTAATCATTGAATGCCGATTTATTTTACCGTTTCGAAATATGTTGATCAAGCTACATTATAACTAATTTCACAGCAAGTCATTTAATACCAAAATATATATATGTACTTTTCTTCCATCAAATTTATAAAAGATTATGTTAAACCATCTTAGAATCTACAAGTTATGAATTACCCATGATTCTTTTAGAAACATTCAAAATTTAAGTTCTCAACTTCACATTATGAGGCAATGTGACTCTATTTTCTAAGTTGAGTGAACACATTTTTCTTTTCTGACTGAACTCGTTTTTATATATTTAGACAAGTCAACTCAGAATTATGTGTTCACTCAATTTATTATTCACAGTTCAGCAAACTTATAAGCAAACTTACAAAAGTTTGTTGGATTAACTTAGTTTTGCACGTAAATGTCATGTTTCCTAGAAAATGTATTCACTCAACTTAAAAAATGTAGTAAACTCAATGTTTGCAAGTTGGCTTTTTTACAGTGTATGAAAAAATAAACATTTGAGAATAATGAAAAAAAAATACCCTAAAGTATTTTTCATTGGACTTTACTTGCACATTATATTAGAAACAATAGGCTATAGAAAGTGTAGAGTTGAATATGCAGTAATTACAGAATTAAATATGGAAGACTATAATCATGGCCTATAACGGTGCTTGATCATTTATATTTAATTACAAAGTTTAGTGCATTTTAGTGCATCTGCTTGCCTCAACAACTTTTTGCCCTGATTAGATATATACTTTAGCGTGTTTACAGACATTTAATATTTTATGTAGTTCATAATCATATAACTTCCCGGGCATCCAATAGTTCTTTCATAAATCCCTCTGCCCTTCCGGTTCAGTGTAACAAGAGGTTAACTTTGGGTATGTTTTTAGGCAGAATTCGACAATGAGGGAGTAATCTTTAAGTAGTTAACCACCTTTAGGACTGGTCTGCTGTTGCACCTCAAGCAATCCAAACCACCATGCCTTTCTTTACCAGGAACTGCCAAAGCGTCCATGAGCATACTGAAAGCAGGTGTAGATACATGATGTAACAATGTATGCAAGCGTGTTTTTAAGCCATATACCACAGGTTTTAAACTGGTTCAATTGAGGGCCTAGTGGATGCAGGTTTTCACTGTTACCTTGTAGCTGACTGATTGATGAGCAGAGGTGTCGCTGGGGCGTTCGACCCGGCAACACCACACACCACGCTTGCAACACGAACTCCCCAGTTTTCTATGCAGAACAACAGTGCTCATTTGAACTAACCGCAATAATCATTATGAAGTCACTACAAAGCTAGTGAATTGTAACCAATTGCATGGTGTGTAAAGAAATAGTAAGAGCATGTGATTGAATGTACTGTCCGTGTTTCATGTGAAAATACAATTACATTTGTAAAACATTCATTAGAAACTGTTTTATCCAACAAAAGACAAATTTTAGCAACACATGAACATGGACCCACTACTTATCTATGCAATGAAATAACTATTATCATTGTAATGAATTACGAGCACTATTCTGTAGAGAAAACCAAAGAGCTTGTGCTGCCAGGCAAACGCGCCCGCCCCAACCGTTATCAACGCGCCTCTGTTAATAATATCACTTATTTGTTAGGATCTCCCTTCACATGGCAGTCTAGGTCTTAATTGGGCTGTAATTGAAAGACCAAATACCAGCATACACTAGGCCAGAGGTGGGCAAACTGTGGGCCGCCGGGTTCTTTGATCTGGCCCGCGAGGCGTTTTTACCCTCCACAGTCTCCCGCAATTGTATCGGGACTATCTCGCGAACCGTATATGCTAGCAATGTATGCTTGGTAACGTTGGAAAGAGGAAGATCAGCCGTAAAGAAGTCGTGTTGGCTCATCCATGTGAGTTTATCAGAGGCGGAGCTATCGCGCCTCGAAGTCTGTCTAGTTTTTGTGACTTTTGCCTTTTTTACTAAACATTACAGACAGGAAGTAGGACATGAAAATGACAATATAGCAACGCTGCAATGATGTAGGACATCATCCTGCACAATACCAACATGGTACCAATATATCTCGGGCTCAGAGCAGGAGCTGGTTGATTTTCATGCTTTCATTAATAGCACCAACACTAATCTTAAATTGAGCTTGGAGTATGATTCTAAAGAGATTCACTTTCTTGATCTAAGCATAATAAAGGATGACCTGGGAAATTTACATACGACCATCTATAGGAAAACCACAGATCGCAATACTATACTCCATGCGG
>JACXGM010020443.1:0-17801 GCA_016801145.1 Umbra pygmaea | reverse complement strand
TTTGAAATCTTTAAAAACTCACCAAAAAAATTCTAATTTTTTTTTTGAAATTCCAAAGGCTGTGCAACATGTGGGGGTCCTCTCTGAACATTTGAAAAGTGGTTTGAGGTTTCTTAGTCATTTAACAAAAAAGCTATTGAAATTTGAAATCTTTAAAAACTCACCAAAAAAATTCTAAACATTTTTTTGAAATTCCAAAGGCTGTGCAACATGTAGGGCTCCTATCTGAACAACTGAAAAGTGGTTTGACGTTTCTAAGTCATTCAACAAAAAAGCTATTGAAATTTGAAATCTTTAAAAACTCACCAAAAAAATTCTAAACATTTTTTTTGAAATTCCAAAGGCTGTGCAACATGTGGGGGTGCTATCTGAACAACTGAAAAGTGGTTGGAGGTCTCTAAACCACATGGTTAAAATGCTATTGAATCACTAACTTTGAGACATATAGTTTATTGACGGTCCCTAACCATACATAGACCGCTGTGTACTTCGTCTGATACACCGGGTTATCGTGTGGCTGAGCCCGGGAAAACAGCATTGATTTCGGGATTCGAATATCCGTTGAATATCCAATATCCAATATCCAACCAACTTTACCTCGGTTTAACGGATATATTAGTAAATCATTTGTTTGCGCATTACCTCCAATACAACTAATTTTAATTTTGTAGCGAATAACGACTGTGTTTTGGAAAATGTAAAGAAGTAAAACTATCAATTGTTGTAATAAAATGTAGTGAAGTAAAAGTACAAAGTTGGCAGACAGATACATATTCAAGTAAAGTACAGATAGACGGAAAAAAATACTTAGGTACAGTAACAAAGTATTAATACTTAGTTACTTTACACCACTTTTTAGTAACATTTCAGTGTTACACACTCATACACACATTATTTTGTCCTGTACTTTTTCTGCACTATTTTACTCTGTGCTGCAATCCTTTGGCTGAGTGAGTTTGAATTCAACAGCGAGAAGCAGATAGGAGTAGCCTGGGAGGAGGAGCCTGACCCTGTAATCTGACACCCACATAGAGACATTCGTTTTCCTCCCTCTCTTGTCCAGTCTCTGTTGTTTATCTGGAATTCTGCCTTGGGATTGGAGGAAGACAGAGGCAGGAAGAGAGAAAAATGGGGGTGGGGCTGTGATCTCACTTCCTGTCTCCCAAACCTTTGTGTGTTTAATACATTCGTGGAGAGATTTGCACCACGTCGGATATCTCTCTCTCTCTCTCTCTCTCTCTCCCTCTCTCTCCCCCAAACATCCTGTCTACAAACCTTACCGCTGTGAGTCACCCGCCTCTGCGCTGCTCTGATTGGCTTAGGGAGCGCAGAGTATGTGTGTTTCTGGGAGTCTGTGCTATGCCTTGGCTCACATACTCACACAGCGAGACTGAGAGGAAGCGACATGATGTCGCTCCACTTATTTTTTTTGTCAAGGTACTTTTAACTGCACCACAATCAACTCTGAATCAAGCTACCCTCTTCACAGGACCTTATTTACCCGGACCTAATGATTCTCTGATTGTGGACTGAACCACGTAGTGCCGTCCCTGGGGGGGGGGAGGCATTCTGACTGATGGTTTGGGATGTTTTGACAGGAGCTAGCCCTTAAGATCCGAGGCTACCAGGAGCAAATAGCGTCCCTGAACTCCAAGTGTAAGATGCTGACGGTGAAGGCTAAGCACGCCACCATGCTGCTAACGGTCAGCGAGGTGGAAGGGCTGTCGGACGGTGTGGATGAGCTCAGCGACGAGGAGCTGCCAAACAAGCACCCACCGGCGCACCCCTCAGTCGTTATGGTGAGAGACGACGATTGAAAAGTACCCAGTCTTGTAGAGTGCTTGTGTGTTCCTTATTTTCTGCTCTTTAAGTTATATCTGGCAGATTATGTGGGCCTGGCTATTTCTGGTGTTGGTGCATTTCAAGCTTTCAGTATTTGCATTCGTTTGGCTCTTCAAGATGTACAGTATCTGTCTACTGACATCCTGTTCAGCTACCTCTGAATACTCTTCTTGGCCCATCTGTCACATCACATTCTCTGTGTCTGTCTCTCTCTCTCTCAACTCCTTGTCTTTGCTATTTGCTGTTTTTACTAATGCTTTATGTCAACGAGCAGAGAAACAAGATTCAATTTTAATGTGTGTGTGTGTCACTTTTTGCTGGAATGTTCTATTTCATTACGAAAATGCCTTACTTTGATTTTTTACTGTTACACAAAGCTGTTCAGACTCTAGGCACATAACAAACGTTACTAGTGCAAATTACCATAACTGTTTCTACACGTGCCAGTTCATTATGGGGACATTGCCTGGTGTTGCATCACGGTGCGTAGGGAAAAAAAAGTAGTGTCTTATAACGAGGTCTAACTCTGTAAGCCAAGTTCCACTTTACCCGCTGACATCGGCCCATAGGGCTAGGTCTGCCTTTCAGGCCTGCTGTCTCTACTGAGTCAGGCAGAACTGTGCCCACTATAGTCCAGCTACAGCACTGTTCTCCACCAGATCAACTGTCTATGTTAACTATATACTGGTTTTTACTAGCCTAATGTATATACAACTGGCATGTAAAAAATATAAACAACAATAGTTGTTTCTGGCATCTGTCACGGTTCAGAATGGTGTTTCTGTCCTTTCTGGTTAAGAGAAACATTGAAGCGTTAATGTTAAGCTCAGGGTCAGACTAATTTGTGTGTGTGTGTGCTAAGTCAGGCAGACAATGATGTATATGCCTAAAGCACTGGATATTTAGGTCTCCCTTGAGTGTGCATAAGTGTTTGCACAGGAGTTTTATTTCGCGGCATGGGCCATTCCTTTCCCCTGATGAATCGTAAAATTATGGGACATTCTTTGCCATACATTTATCAGAGCTTGTTAAGATGTAAGGTGGTGTACCTTTATCGAAATAAATATTGCTTCTCCCTGGCTAGTAGGAAGTGAATTGTTCAATCAAATTGTTTACCTGTTCTTGATTATAGAGACACTACTGTATATATCAAAGTGCAACAGTTACAACTCTGAGGTCCCTTGACTCTGTTTATTATAGTGTTGTTTGTTTTATTAGACGGTTTTAATACTCATCACTGTATCCTTAACCATGAAGGTGTGTGGACCTCATTAATGACCTGTAGATTACTGTTCTGCTCTGTTTGTTTATAAAGCTCTTCTCTGTGAGCCTTCTGTTGAAACCTAGAGTAGTGGAAAATAGTACAAGGTCATACGGTTGGTTAACATTAACTACTCCCATGGGGAAAACTGAGATTGGTAGATCTGTTTGGAATGGCATCCAGTCTGTTTTGCGTTTGGATGCCTTAGTGCATTGGGGTCGTTTTATCGTACTAAGGATTTTTATACTGATGAATGTGTTTTGTTTTAATTAAGGGTTTATACTGATTGTTTTTTGCATTTGTCTGTCAGTGTTCCCAGGGCGCACTTGTAAATGAGACCCAGTTCTCAATGTCTTCTTTAAGTATTCTTGTTGTTATTATTATAATATTTTTTTCATAAATAAAGGTTACCAGCTATACATCTGACTGGAGATAACGGCAGTGCTGCTACTAGTATTTAGCAGACACAGAGGTCCAGATTAACAAAATCCATTAGTGGTAATGAGAATTTTAATTAGTAGGACCAACACATGATTTGGTCACACCCCCAACATATAATTTTGTACAGTATATTGGAATAAAATATATTCTGTATTTATTTTTTATATTACATTCAGTAATTTCATTTGATTTTATATTTAGAATGCTGCCTTTTACATCTCTTAGGCATACTGTTTTGTTTGTTACTAATGCAATTATGGCTAAGCCTAAGAGAGAGGTTTTAGAGAACATAACATTTTTGGGTCAGTTGATTTGTCAATTTAGCTATCTTACATTTTAAATGCATTGAGCGTAAATATGGTAGATTTAAATGAGGCCAGAATGACATAGTGATGGGACTTTCCTTACTCAGAACTTTGATTCATTTAGTAAAAGGAAGTCCTGACTTATACAGTGCACTTTAAATTTCATAGACAGTATATACTTCTAAATACCTTTCAAGTATAATGCTGTTATTGGTTATGTTTTCCAACAATTGTGTGTGACTGAGGATTCATCAGCAGTGTGCTTGCTCTGCAATGCTCAAGCTGTCCACAACGTTAAACACACTCATGTTGTGTCTTTTGTCTTGCTTTGTCTTCTTTCTTCCTATCTTTTACTTTCCTTCCTTCTGGCCTCTCTCTCTGTCTTCATTTCTATGTGTTTGTATGTGTGTGTGTGCTTAGATGACGGCCGGTCGCTGTCACACACTCCTCTCCCCCGTAACAGAGGAGTCAGGTGAGGAGGGTACCAACAGTGAGGTCTCCTCTCCCGCCTGTCGCTCCCCCTCACCAGGGGCTAACACTGACCCATCCCTCAATCAGGTACTACTGCACACCCTCAATCAGGTACTACTGCGCACCCTCAATCAGGTACTACTGCGCACCCTCAATCAGGTACTACTGCGCACCCTCAATCAGGTACTACTGCGCACCCTCAATCAGGTACTACTGCGCACCCTCAATCAGGTACTACTGCGCACCCTCAATCACGTCCTACTGCACACCCTCAATCACGTCCTACTGCGCACCCTCAATCACGTCCTACTGCGCACCCTCAATCAGGTACAACCTCACACCCTCAATCAGGTACTACTGTGCACCCTCAATCAGGTACTACCTCGCACCCTCAATCAGGTACTACCTCGCACCCTCAATCAGGTACTACCTCGCACCCTCAATCAGGTACTACCTCGCACCCTCAATCAGGTACTACCGCGCACCCTCAATCAGGTACTACCGCGCACCCTCAATCAGGTACTACCGCGCACCCTCAATCAGGTACTACCTCGCACCCTCAATCGGGTACTACCTCGCACCCTCAATCGGGTACTACCTCGCACTCTCAATCAGGTAATACTGCGCACCCTCAATCAGGTAATACTGCGCACCCTCAATCAGGTACTACTGCGCACCCTCAATCAGGTACTACTGCACACCCTCAAACTGACCACCAAACACATTCCTACATTCCCAGTGACTCTTTGCTAACTTTACTCTGCGGTGGTCATTTCCTGTATATAAGCTGTGTGTTAAAAATGCAAGTTGTTCCTGACATTGTGCTCTGAATGCGCTTTTTTTATATTAGCTGCTCACTCAATGACCCAGTATTAGCACTTATTATGTGAATGAGAAGCACTTTAGAAAAATTTTCTGAGAATTAACGCATCAACTGGAACATCGTTTCTCTAAAGTCTGATAGAAAATAAGAGTCAGTATCAAATAGAGGGTGAATCCATTGGTTTCATTACATTGAACTGACATCGAAACATTCCACTGGTGCCAAACAGAAACAGCACATTAAGCTCTTAGCAGTAAGGTGTGTGCATGCGGCTGCATTACAAAAATAAAGTTTGACATCACCACATCCGAGGGTACTTGCGAGTGTACTTACCCAAGTAAGGGAGAGTGGAGGTTGAGGTACGCTAACTTGCTGTGGAGTTAGTTACCTATCCTCACCTCAGGAGGAGCTGGACATGACCAACTGGGAGGGGAGAAAGTCATAACACTGAAATGCCCCTAAATACAGCTTGAAAAGAGATGCAAACCTAATGGTTATAGTCAGCATGTGGTAAATAGTATACATTAGGAGAAAACAAGGCAATTAGTAATTTGTTGAGGTGTTGCACAACCGCGCACACACACCCACACTGTCATATCTGTGTTGTGTGACAGGTCCGTGTCCCTCTAAGTCGAGCCCCACTACAGGAGCTGTATAACCCCTCTGTGGAGTCCAACGCCAACCTGGACGAGCTGCAGCGCTCCTGGGAAACGCTGAAGAACGTGGTACGTCTCTCTGTGACACACTAACTCCACAACCTTTGACCCTTATTGTTTTTTCATGTTATTGTTACACCTTTTTCCATTCATTAGTCAAATGAGGTTCATTAGCTAAATATTCTGACCTTATCTCTCTCCCTCCCCCCTCTCCCCCCTCTCTCTACCTCTCTCTCTCTCTCTCTCTCTCTCAGATTAGCGAGAAGCAGAAGAGTTTGTATGAGGCACTTGAGCGCCAGCAGCACTACCAAGAAGCCCTCCAGTCAATCTCCACCAAGATGGAGTCCATAGAGGGGGCTCTCAACGAGGGCCTGGAACCCCGCAAGAGCCCCGAGAGCCAGATGGCTGCACACCAGGTGACAGACACAGAGAGATGGAGAAGGCGAGCGAGGGATAGGAAAGTGTTGAGAAAAGGACAGTGATACAGAGAGTAAAATAGAGGGGGAGTCACACGAGGAGAGAAGTGGTGAGGTTTCATGTCTTCTGGCCAGTGCAAGGATCACATAGATGGCACGGTGCCATTCCTTGTTGCTATGCCAACAGCGCAGCAACAGTGCTGGAGGGAGGTTGTGCCAAACTCCAAAGTAGATGAATGTGAAAAGGATAATATTGCCATACTGGGTAATATTTACACTGTTTCTCCCTAACAGGCCCTGATGGATGAGATCCTCATGCTGCAAGAGGAGATCAGAGATCTGCAGACATGTTTCAGTGAGGAGCTTTGTGACGGCCTGGACAGTGACCCTGGTGACCAGCTGGCCCTCCATTCCACCCTGACCGTTCTGGGAGAGAGGATGGCCACCATCCGCATGAAGGCTTCTGGGAAACGCCAGCTGTTGGAGGTGGGTGAGACTGATTGTAGTAAGAAAATGATCAATGTTATCAATTGAAATGCTATCGAAATCTAATAAAACCAGTTTTAACAACTGTTGCTAAGAAGTGTACATACAAAAACCCAGCTTATAGCTAATTTATACACCAATCCACTGCTGTCTCCATTAAAATGGGTGTGGTTGTTGCTAAGCAGTTTGGATGTCAAGGTAAATATTGCGATTGTTGTGGCGCCCCCTGCAGGAGCGTCTGAGCGAGCAGTTGGAGGAGCAGAGGCAGGAGCAGGCGTTGCAGCGTTACCATAGCGAGGCAGAGGAGCTGGACCACTGGCTTCTCAGCACCAAGGCCACGCTAAGCTCCGCCCTCCAGCCAAACTCAGACGACATGGACATGGAGGAACAGCTGATTGACTGCCAGGTGAGGATGCAGCTGATGGTGTCATCAAAGCTTTCAGTGTTTGAGAGGGGGAACTTAGAAACTAGGACGCCTTAAAGAATAATACTGGCATGTATTTGTGTTCATACCTAGATCTACTCATATGTGGTGGTTTTGTTTCCTGCTGGGTGACGTGTCCTCTAGGGCTTCTTCAGGATGTCTGAAACTACCAAAGGAGTTGTTTCTGAAACTAAACTGTTACAGTCAAAGTGTCATCAAGGCAAAATAAAAACACGAAGTCGACTGATGTTTAGCATCCTTGTAATGATGATGTTCCTCAGTGTGACTAGTGGGGTTTTGTTCCTGTTCGTGTGATGTCTTAGTTTCAGTGTTTTCCCCATGTCACCTTACTCTGATGTCCCACCGGTTCTCTAAACACTCCTCCACCAAACCCTGCTTGGTCCCCTTTTCACAATGTTACCATGGTGATGTCACAACTTTTTAATTTCCTTTACAGAAGTTTTGAACTGATACTAATGTGATACAATTATAATATACACTGACATGCATATTTTTATAGTAACTTAAGGTTACTTAACGTAACCCCGGTTCTTTGATAAGAGTGAGGTGTTTGGCTAGGGAATTGCCTCGACATGACCATCTATGGAAGCTCCAATGACACCATGTGTGTCCACGACAGACAGGTCGAACTGTGCTGGGCCACGCCCCCTTATATAATCACAGTCGACCAGCTACTTACAAATCATTCTGGATAAGTTTCTTTCCGTGTGTCTCGCAAGGAGGGATGTGTTGCTGAAACACCTCACTCTGTTATCAAAGAACCGGGGTTACGTTAAGTAACTTAAGTACTTTTTATTTTTTCTTTGTTCGGTGTTTCACTATGGGAGATATAGAACATTACCTGATTGCATGAATCTCCCGAAGACCAAAATAATATTGAACCGAGAGTCCCACTGACCCCGTAGCCATGGCCTCCAGCACAGCCTGTGCAAAGGACGGTCCAGAAACATCCAGTCTGTAAAACCTCACAAAAGTGTAAGGCGTAGCCCAGCTTGCCGCAACACAAATTTCCTTCACCGACAGGGCCAATGAAGTGGCCATGCCCCTTTTGGAAGGGGTCTTAGGCCCTGGGGAGCCTGCAAACCTTTACACTCATAGGCCAATGTTATGGCCTCCACAATCCAGTGGGACAGCTTCTGTGAGACAATGGCTTACCCTTATGGAGAGTAGCCCAGGACACGAACAGCTGATCCGCTTCTTTGAACCCCGCCGTCCAGCTCACATACATGTGCAGAGCCGGCATAACGTGAAGTCTTTTCTCCCCTCATGAGATGAAAGGAGGTGGATGAGAGGCTGAATAGACCAAGCCTGTAAGTCACTTACATGCTTTGCCGTGGTTAAAGCCAAGAGCAAAACTGTTTTAAGAGAGACAATCTTCATCCCTACTGCCTCCATAGGCTCAAATAGGTGATGAGAGAGGACGTCCAACGTGACCGATAAATCCCTCAGAGGAACCAGGGCCTGGAAACGGGGAGCTTGCCCCTTTCATAAAACGACAAACTAAGGGATGTTGCCCCGCCGGCTTATCCTCAAAACCCACGTGACAAGCTGAGACAGCAGCTAAGTACACATTAATCGTAGAGAAAACCTTCCCTTTATCCATCAGGTCCTGCAGGAAAGACAACAGGTCCACCACAGAACACTGAAAAGGGATAGTATCCCAGTGTCCGCACCAATCCTCAAAATCTCGCCACTTCCCACCGTGAAGAGAGCGAGTGGATGATGCACTCTGAATGGTGTCAATGACCCACTCTGGCAGGCCTGATGCATCCAGGGTCCACCTGTCACGGGCCAGGCCCATAGCGCTACGCAGTCTGGGTGAGGGTGGTAGATCTCCCCGCCCGCTTGGGAGAGAAGGTCTCTTGACTATAAGCTGATTAAGGTTGACATATGGCCTCAGTAGAGCTCAAGTCCAAGGGCGCAGACAGGTTTAAACCCAGGTCTAAAGACCGGCCTTCCTAGAAGGACAGATTCAACTGTCAGCCTGTATCCCACAGATAAATGCTGGGGCAGTGGGAGCTGGTCTTGGAGAAGCCTAAAATATTACATTAGGTAAGCTTTAGTGGAGCAGGCGAAAAGGTCAGAAAGCTGCCAAATGAGAGAGAGGAGAGATGCATGTGTTTTTCTGAATGGCTTTGCTCTGGACAGAAGTGTGAGATTCACCCGGATACACCATTGTTGAAGTAGGGAATCATCAAGCAGTGTTTTGGCCACCCAGAGAAAATTTTCAAATCGACTCTTCACCAACATTTACATTTTTGCCATTGTTTCGACTTGCTTTGAACAACAAGGGCTCTTGTTGGAGGAGCGTTGTCGTAGGGATTTGGTAATGAATGTTGAAGAAGCACTTTGATGATGAGGGAGAGACTGAGAGGGAATTACAACACGACTGAGAGATTTGGAATAAATACATGTAGCGTATATGGTAAGGCAATCTAAAAAAGCAGCTACTAGTTAGCACCAACTACTGTACTGATACAGTCATGAAAACAAAGCCTTTATGTGGAGACTGGGCCTCTGACCTTCTAGAACACTGACTGTCATTCACTGCCCTCAGCAAATAGAAGCTCTTTGCGGATGAGAACACAGAGTTCCCATTGGATGTTGTGGCTCCTGCAGTAGCTGAAGGAGTTGTTCTCATGGATTCCTCTCCTCTTGCATTAGTTTTAGTTTCAGTAGTTTTCAGGGTTAGGTTTGTGTTGAATGACATGAGCTGACTTTTGTAGAAAGTGAATATCAGCATTGTCCATATCCTCTATTACCATGCAGTTATTAACTTGAAGGTTTGCCATCATGTCCTTCCTTTGGGTCCATCACGGCTGACTCAGCTGGTGATCAGGTTGCTGGTGGAGGTCAACAGTCACCATGTCTGAGGCAGCCTGGCCTTACTGTCTGGTTCTGTCCTTTCAGAAAATGCTGCTTCAGATAGAGCAGAAAGTGGGTTCCCTGTCGGAGCTGTCGGTCCACAGCGAGAGCCTGCTTCTAGAGGGCCGGGCGGGAACACGCAGCGAGGCTGAGCAGCTCACCTGCAAACTGCACTCCCTGAAAGACAGCCTGGTGGAGCTGCAGAGAATGCTGCTGGACAAGCAGGGGGACATACAGGTGAGGCACCATCACAGCAGGAGGCATGGGCCAGGCTTTTGCCTTTGTACGCTCTGTCTCTTCATCCCTCTATCTCTTGTCAATTTCAATTTAAAGAGATTTATTGGCATGGGAAACAATTGTGTATATTGTGGAAAACAAAAATAATAATAATAAAATTAGAAGTGTATAATTTTAGGCAAACATAGCACACAACTTTTAAAAGATCAACGGATGTTCAGTGTTAAATTAACATTGATGTGAAAATCTTAGAAATAGGTAAGAGTGAGATTGACAATGTGTTAAAACATGTATGTGTTCTGTTCCCAAAGTTGTTTGTGCTTCCTTTCCTCATGGCAACCGGTCACAAATCGTGCTGCTGTGATTGCAGATTGTGGAATTTCACCTAACAAATACGGGAGCATCTGTATATTTAATTTTGTGTACATTTTTTTGTCTGTAGAGTCTGAGGAAAATATATGGCTTTAATGTGGTCATATAAATGGCTGGAGGTTAGAGTGCAGCTCAGTTTCCACCTCATTTTTTGAGCAGTGTGCACGTAGCCTGTCTTCCCTCAGTAACCAGGTTTGTCTGGATCAACATTTCTCAATAGCCAGGCCATGCTTACTGAGTCTGTACAGTCATGCTTTTTCTTAATTTTGGGCCTGATACAGTGGTCAGGTATTCTGCCAATGTGTACTTTCTGTTTAGGGCAAAGTAGCATTCTAATTAGCCTGGTTTTCTGGTAGATTTCTTACAATGTGTGAGGTTCTTTTTGAAATCTCATAATTTGTTTGGGTCTGATTTTCTCCTGGGGCTCTGTGGGGTCTGTTGGGGTTTGTGAACAAACCGATAGATTTCAGCAACAGTTTTGAGTCCGCTCGAGCCGAGATCATTTCCATACTGTTTGTATTTACACTGCCATGTCTCCAGACAGCATTTGCGTGTTTGTGTCATTAAAGACGTCTTGAGCTTGTTGCCTGAGCACTGTTTGCAAAGCCCCAGGTAGGATCTTTCAAATTCTTCTTGTGCGCTACCTCCGGAGGTCGCGTGGAAATCGAGGGAGACCCACAAGCCGCAAGTTTACACTACAATTGTGTCTCGTCTCGAGCTATGCTCAAGCGGATTTGAAAATGTTGCTGAAATGTAATGTAAACGTGGTCCAAGTTAATTGTAGTTGTTAGCTCTAGGGCAATAGTGTCTAGATAACATTTCTGTTTGGGGTCCTGAAATCTGGAACCTTTTTGAAAGATCAGTATTTTTGTTTTACTGAGATTCCCTGTCAGGGCTCAAGTCTGACAGAAGGTGTGTAGGAGATCTAGATGTTGCTGTAGATCCTCTCTATGCCTGTCTCGTTTCCTCTCACACAGACACAAGCTCAGTTTGACCGTAAAACCTGCCTGTCTTGTGTTGTAGAATGGTGCTGCGCATCTCTATCTGCATGGTGGTTTTGTGTGGACACAAAGGCCGTGGTTCAGTCATAAAGGCCCACTCTCACACAAACACAGCCACTGCTTCTTTCACCAAAACAAAGGCCAACACACAAAAACATTTCAAAGCGTAATGCTAACCCAGAGACACTCTGGAATCCTCTATCTAACTAACTGAAACAAAGGCAGATGTGCTGCTCTGTTGATATTTTAAAATATAAAATGATAAAAATACATTAACAGTTCATTATGACTTAGAACAACATGAAAATAAATACAGTACACCTTAAGGGTTTCAAATGTCTGACCTTTAACCCATGACCTCTTGCCAGGGTTCATTGCAGGAGCAGGAAGACAGTGAGCCAGACTCCATGCTGTCCCAGAGCCCCAACTTTCAGGACTGGCTATCCCAGGCTCACTCCACCCGCACACAACAGCACCATGACAACCTGCAAAGACAGAGGGTAGGAAGTCACGGGGCTCTATTGACAACATGTTCTTAAAACCTTACAGCGCATAATGTCATCCTTTCAGAGTATGTAGAGGTCCATTTATCTACAGTTTTTGTTCAGTAGAGGGAAAATTCAATTCACACTAAAGGGCCGTTCTTTCCTGTTTATTTAGCATCACCAGTGCTCTAGCTGTATTCATGAACAAATCTATTGATTTACAGGAGCTGGAGGAGCAGCTTGCTGAGCAGAGAAGGCTACTGACGTCTGTAGCCAGCGTAGGGGAGGAGATTCTTACCCACCAGAACTCAACTGACGGGGACAGGTATTTTTTGTTTCTCTAATGCGTTCTCGCTATCTGGCCACTGATTATCTTAATTAACTTTTTCCTCTGTTTTGCCTTTAGTCAGGACACACCTGGTGTGTTGTTTCAGCCAGAGAGCCTGTCTCTTCAAGACCAGATGAGACAGAGATGGGAGAATCTGAGTAAAGACCAGAGCACCAAACTACAGCTGTCTCTTAACTCCCTGGATCAGGAGCAGGTCAGGCCAGTATGCATGGCTTAGACATCTGCTATTTTCATATCTGCAAAACACCTTACCTGTTAAATCTACAGGGTTTATACATTATACCCTGAAAAAGAGAGCATCTGACAACTTTGGTGGGATTCAATTTGTATGCATTGGAGTGTAGTGTGCGGCTTCTCACTTTTTAAATTGTTTAAGGCCAACGAGATCCGAGCAATGCTAAAGAAAATTAAGGGAACATGCTCATCACAGTATCACACCAAGTCAATTTAACTTCAGGGATATCAATTTGTCCATTTAGGAAGTATAAGTTATTGTTAATTAATGTCACCTGTTGTGGTGCAAATAAAAGTGAGAACAGGTGCACTGGAGGGAGAGGCAACAGCAAGACAACCCCTAAAAGGGAATGTTTTTGCAGGTTGTGGCCACAGACAATTGCTGTCCTTATCCTTCCTTACTGAGTTTTCAGTTTTACGTATTGCCAGTGTCCTTGTCACTACTGGTGTCATGAGGCGGTACCTGCAGCCCATTCAGGTTGCACATTTAGTCCAGCTCCTCCAGGATGGCACATCCACACATGCCGTTGCAAGAAGGTTTGCTGTGTACAGTACAAGCTCAAGAGCATGGATGATACTAGGAGACTGGCCGGAACACGAAGAGACCTTGACAGGGCCGTAGAAGGGCACCACGTCAACCCAGCAGCAGGACTGGTATCTGCTCTGTGCATGGTGGAACAGGAGGAGCACTGCCAGAGTGGCATGAGGGCCAGACGTCCTCTAGTGGGACATGTGCTCACAGCCCAATACCATGCATCTAGAATGGCATTCCCTAGAGTACACCAGAATTGGCAGGCCCGCCACTGGTACCCCTTTCCCCTCACAGATTCACAGTGAGCACATGTGACAGATGTTAAAAGAGTCTGGAGATATCGTGGTGAACGATAGGCTGCCTGCAACATTGTCCAGCATGACTGGTTTGGCAGTGGTTCAGTGATGGTCTTGGAAGGCAAATCGTCAAACCTTACACTGGTGCAGTGGGCCCTGGGTTCCTCCTGTTGCAAAACAATGCATGGCCCCATGTACACAGAGTTTGTAGGCAGTTCTCGGATGAAAAATGCATTGACACTGTTGACTGGCCCTCATGTTCCCCAGACCTGAATCCAATTGAGAACCTCTGGGACGTTATGTATCGATGCATCTGATGTCGCCAAGTAGTGTCACAGACTGTCCAGGAGCTCACTGATGGACTGATCCGGATCTGAGAGGAGGTCCCCCAGGACACAATCTGCCTTATCAGGAGCATGCCCAGATGCTGTCAGGAGTGCATACAGGCACAATATTCACATTATCAGTTGCTGTGGTGAAATTCACGCAAGTTGTAACAACGTGATTTCAATTGTTTATTTTTCAGTAAAAAATCCAGCCCTCAAATGGTTGGTGATTTTGGTTTCCATGTTGTTTTGTTCTCAAAGAATTCCACAATGTATAGTAAAGGTTTTAATCTACAAAATGTTTCGGTTATCGATGTGTGATTTTAGTGTTTCCTTAATTATTTTGAGCAGTGTATATCGGTATAATTCGTTGGCAATCTCTCATGTTGACTGGGTTGGACAAGACTCCACATGGGTCATTAGAAATGATCAGTCAATGACTACATTAGTCCCACTCACTTGACTGCATTACAGTGTTAGAAGAAGCAGTGGTGATCAAGTTGTCTAAGTGTAGTAGCGGGTTGGGAAAGGAGAGTATTAATATTCCCTTTTTCCCTCCGCAGCGAATGGGTTGAGGAGATAAGATAGCAATGTAGTGGGATAGACCTTGGATTGACCTTGTTAAAAAATTAAAATCTATAAATCTAACTATTATTATTATAATTATTATTATTAAGGGTGCGAAGTACCAGTATATGCTAGGGCCCACAATTTGCTTGGCTTGATTATGGATAGGTAGCTAGTCTATCATCACAAGCACTGTAATTGATTATAGTCAGAACTGGTCCTTGGTCGCAGAATTATTGTCTACCGGCGCCAATCCAAATTCAACTTCAGCACAGGCGGGCTGACTCAGGATGTCAATAGTGGATGTCAATAGTGGATGTCAACTGTCCGGGCCGTGTGTCTATGATGAACTAAGTTACCTTCTTGGCCCAGCTTCCCAGAACAGCTAGGGAGCAAAACTCTTGATGCAAGTTAAGGTCTGTAGCGCCGTGTTTTTGTGTGTGTTAAGAGCAGAGGTGGTAAAAGTACTGAGTAAAAAGTACTTTTCTGAAGTACTCCGAGTTCAAAAGTTTCACGAAGTGCCTACTTAAGACCAAAATGATCAGGTAAAGGGAGTTAATATCTTAACAGTTAACTATGAAAGAAATAGAAAGAGTAAAAAAAATATCAATCATGGCTTTGGTAAGATATGAACTTCCTTTACCTGATAATTTTTTCAAATTACAACAGGAAAGCTTATTCCAACCAATTATTGTAACCAGTAACATAGTGTAACTTTGTGAGTTCACCAGTATCTGTCCCTCGTGTACGTTCTTCTCAGGTGCTCCAGAGGCCGTGTGTGACCAGCCCAGGGGTGGTGTTCCGGACGGAGGCGGCTGGACAGGATCTACATTCCCCCAGGGCTCTGTTTGAGGGCTGCAGCCAGACTTTGGAGCGGCTCACCCAAGAGGTGTCACACCCACACACCCACACTGTGTTTGTATTATGTATTATGTAAATGATGTAGAATCAGAACCCATTTCAAGAACATTTCACTTGCGGCTAAACGATATTTGTATCGTGATTAGATATGCACTCCAGAGCCTGTTCGCCTGGCTACAGTATATAATGTCCGCAACACAAACTCTGATATTTCATTTCAAAATAATAGAGCTCCTCATTCATTATACTAAATCATTGTTTGTTAATTTCATAGGTAGATAGTGGGTTCATGTTCATGTGTTGCTACAATTAGTCTATTTTGGGTAACAACAGACTCTAGTGAATGATTTTCAAATGTAGTTGTGTTTTTTACATGAGACAATGACAATATATTCAATCAATTTGTGAACTTATTTGTTAATGTTTTTAATAACCAGTTATTAAAAACATGTTAAATGTGCCATTTTTGTTATCACATACTCTTATTATTTCTTCACACAAAATACAAGTGCATTTGGTTACAATTCACTAGCTTTACAATGAATTCACAATGTTTATTGCAATGAATTAAAACTAGCGCTATTAGTTTGAAATAAAATATCTGAGTTCAAACCGCTGTGTTTTGATTCAACAGCCTGGAGACAGCGCTGACAGTCACATGGGTGCGGCGGTGCAGGACGAGCTGTACATGGCCGTGTCTGCAGCCTCGTCGTGGCTCGACAGCGCAGAGAACACGATCCTGTCCGGTCCTTTGCTGCTTTCAGAGGACACAGAGTCTCAGCTCTGCAACTTGGAGGTAACCACAGAATGGATGGCATCTACTAAATGGCAGGTAGCCGTTACAGTGTTGATCAATAATGGTGGATCCCTGGCCCTGACCCCACTGTCTGAGGGTGTGTCTGAGCTGTTGGGATGTGCAAAAAAAGAACTTTTCCATTTCCTGGACAAATAATCTGCCAGATTTTGACCTTTGACCAAATGGATATCTCTAGGGAAAAAACTGCTGATATAGTTTTTGGGACACAGATATTCACTAAACATGTCAAAACACTCTTTGTATGTATGAAAATAGTGAGTTTACAGAGTACTCTGTAAACTTCTGTTGCCATACACCCTTTGGCCAAGTAATTTTAGATGAGAGCTGGTTGGCTTACCTTGTGAAATACAGCTCAAATTAAAATATATTATTGGGGGTCCGCATGACGTAGTGGTCAACATTATTGATTTTCAGGACCAACTATGTCATGGTACTCATTGAAGCCTAAGTATGGCTTCTTAGACATTGCCCACAAGCAACAGCACAAGACAGTGCAAATTGGCCTAGTGCTGCTCAGGAAAAGGGATACAGACATCAGATTACCTATTTTGACATTTCGCTCTCCAGCAACCCCTTTTGTGCAGACCAGGTGCTTGTGAATTCAATGATGGTAGTATAGTTGGTGAGTGTAATCATCCAACACATGATCTGAGTAAAGGCTTCCATGTTGTTAGAACAGTGTGATAAGAATCCGCCAGCTCTCCAACATGTGGCTGGATGAACCATGTGAGCGTCCTTCACTGTCCAAGGAGTTGTGGAGCGGCAGGGTTAGGGGAAATTGGACAAGTCGGATGGGAGATTCGAAAATTTCGCACAGTTCACCCAACACGAAAGCCTTTAGTCAGATCCTGCACGGCATGATTACGTTCAAATTCAAAAATACAATTACAGAAAAAATACTTAAAACTACACATTCAACAGAAAATAGGTAATTTAGAGGCTTTTTAAACTACGATAGATACTGATGGCTTTCAGCAACATTTTCAGAATCCACTTGAGCATAATCGTAGTGTGTGAACAATCTTGAATTCCACGTGACCTCCGGAGGTAGCACACGACAGATCCCACCTGGAGCTTTGCTAACAGTCCAGGAGAAATGTGTATTGTGGGGGAACTCTTCACTGTAAGACAATAGGCTGGGCTGGTTTCTGAGCGCACCTAGCTCAACACGTCATGACTGACACCCACAAAGACACGATTGGGGTCTGGAGACATGACAGTGTAAAGACAAAACAGTATGGAAATGAGCTTGCGCAGGTTCTGAAAATGTTGCTGAAAGCTATCATTATCTATCAGTATCTCTCTCTCCTCTCTCTCTCTCTCTCCTCTTTCTCTCTCTCTCAAAAAATGCCCTTAAAATACATTAAAAAGACTGGTCACAGCCCACCCACTCCTATCTTCATTTATTTGCACTAATTGAACACTAATTAACAATGTGACCTCAATACAATGGGCTGTGTACTTTTGGAAGAGGACTGGCCACCCCCTTGATTCTGGCCTCTCTCTAGGTTTCTTCTACCCTGGAAATCCAGAGTTCTCGCGAGAGCACAGTTTGAATTTGCTCAGCAAGTTACTCTGGCACCGAGTAATTCTGCTCATTAACTATGCCCTTGTATCCGAGCTGCACCAATCACATCGGTGTATCTGATATAGGCGTGCCAGAAGCGTGTTAAACAGATGACGACAGCGCTGCGACCTCGAAGTCATTAGTAA
>JACXGM010020442.1:0-17802 GCA_016801145.1 Umbra pygmaea | reverse complement strand
ACATATCCCAGAACGACTCCTTCTTCAGTCGGACGGCTTCCCTGACCACCGGTGTCCACCACGGTGTCCGTGGGTTACCGCCCCTTGAGGCGCCCAAGACCCTGAGACCACAGCTCCCCACCGCAGCTTCAGCAATGGAGGTTTTGAACATTGTCCACTCGGGTTCAATGCCCCCAACCTCCACAGGGATGCACGAAAACTTTATATATGCCCTGGTTCAATTACAACAAAAAAATACATGTTTATAGCTCTACCCATCTCAGATTCTTTACAACTACAAAATATTGATCTCTAACCAGTCTCAGTTCCAAAATCACTGTAATTTTAAAGAGACAGTATACATGTCAACTGAAAAAACTGTGTTCTTTACAGTAAATAAGTACTATGAAACATGCATTACCGGTATATTAAATATTCCTTCCCTTCAAAAAAATTACTTGGCCTGGCTACATTAAAATGTATGTTTATCTTCCTGGGCATAACACATGGAAGGTAAAAAATCTTGCTATGGGGCAATGCATGTGCATACTGTATGTTAAAAGAGTTTTGTAAAATGTTAGGTTTACTTGCAGGCTTCACAATGTTACTTTTTCCATATACCGTTGATGTTCTGTTGCAGAGGCAGCTGTGGAAACAAAATCAACCTCATTGTCTCCTCACTGTATTCAAGCAGTCCTATCAGCAGAATTTGATCAGGCCAAAGAAATTACCATAGGTGTTTTATCACAGCGGATATGTGCCCATCATAGGCATGGGCGATATGCATATTGCGATTTGAAATGTACTCCAGAGCCCGTTTGCCTGGCAACACTATATAATGCTGGCAATACAAACTTGGGTATGCAATTTCAAAATAATAGCACTCGTTTTAATTAATTGTAATATCCATCCATTTTTCGGACCTTAATTGTATTATTAATTGTAATAATCATTGTGAATTAATTATAAAGCTAGTGAATTGTAACCAAATGCAATAGTTTTGTGTGTAAAGAAACAATAGGTATGTGATAGCGAAACCAACACAATTATCATGTTTTTCAGAACAATTGATTATTAAAAGCATTGATTATTAAAAGCAATTACACAAATTGATTGAAAATATTGTCAGTGTCTCATGTAAAAAAAACATAAACATTTGAAAATTCTCTCCTGGAGTATGTTGTTATTCAAAATAGACTAATTGTGGAAACACATGATGGACCCACTACTTATCTATGCAATGAACAAACAATGGTTATTGTAATAAATGAGGAGAGCTATTATTTTGAAAACGAAAATCCGAGTTCATGTTGCCGGCATAATACAGGCGGACAGGCTCTAGAGTACATTTTGTTTCGCGATATGCATATCGCCCATCCCTAGCCCATCATTTGCCAGTTAAACTAAAAACATACCTTTATCCATCATTTTTTGCACTGTACCACAATACGTACCGTACCTTGACCCTCAAACCACAATTCGTACCGTGGGTTAGGCATACTGTTACACCCTGTGGAGACATGTTAAACAGTTTAAAATAGAATAACTAGATGAGAGTGTTATACACCTAAGGTTTAAGGCCTTTTAGAAGACTGAGAGGCCTGTTAGGTAATGTGAGTGTAGACAGGGGTTTTTCCTCTCTTTGGACAAGGCCAAACAGTGACTTTGCAGAAAGGCACTGTGATACTAGTTATTGCAGAGATATGAGCATGGGCTTTTACCCTCAGAGGGAGGGGCAGTTGGTCATTGTTTGACTAGGACAGAAAGGCCATCAATTACTGTTCTTATATTATAAAATCAGAATATAGCTTATAACTCTACTATAAATTAGACTGCTTATAACACTATGATCTATTATATATTCAACTGTAATACCATTACAGATTTAATACATGTTGATTACAATTCATACTAATATTACATTTTACTGACAGGACACAAGACACAGATAATGGATGACTAAGAATTGGCAACAACAACTAATGAAACCATTTGATGAGATAAGATTCTAGAATGTGTGACATAATGGTTAAGATGCTCTGTTGATCTGCTCATGTGAGACAGTCACAGGTCTGAAGGAGATATGGGTCTTCTTGTACATTCCAATGTAGGCTATATAAGCCAGCTCCTAATTGTTATTTGGGGCTCCTTCCAAGCTCGTCTTCTAGTTCCTCGTTGTGAGATTCCTGTTTCCAGACAAGATGTACTTTATTAAATATTCTATGACCAACCACAACCTCTCTCTAGAGAATCATAATTTTAAGTAAGATCCTTTTTAGCTGCAGAATAATAATCTATTTACAACCCCTACAATCTATGCAAAGAGAAGGGGGGTGCATTCCATGCCCTGTTACCCGAAGACGGGGCACAGACAGGTAATACATTTTGAACCATGAAACGTGTTTTCCTTTAAATTGTAGAATGCTATAAAAAATGCTATCATGTTTTTTTTGGCCAATTGCAATATATTAATGTAAACCTATAATTCACCACAGTTGTAAGGTGCTGGAAAAGCTTGAAAATGCACCTTAAAAATGCTTGAAGTGCTTGAATTTGACTTCGGAAAAGGTGTAAGAACCCTGATATAAATTGTGCACACTGAAAAAATGCATAAATGGTGATAATTGACGAAATTAGTTATAATCAGGAAGTAAATGTATTACAGTGTTTCACAAACATACGGAAAAATGAATAAACACGATCTAACCAATGCCAAAATGACCTCACCCATAAGGTGGGGTGAAATGAAAGGGAAACCAAACACAAAGAAAGTCACACCAAAAGCACAGTCTAAAATATGTGCCTGCCAAAACACAGAGAAATAACAAATAGTTATCTGTACAAGCAAACCCCCCCCCCCAAAAAAAACTGTGACCCAGTGGTTCAGTGAGTGGGGCAAACCAAAGGCAGAGGTACAAGAGGTGTAATTTGTGGGATCTGGAAGGATCCCAGACAGCTGTGAAAAAGCGCACTGGAACATGGCTATCAACAAAAGAAGAGCAAGGACAGGCACCAATTATGCAAGTGGTCAGAGGGATGAAAACGCCCCTGCAAGCCAGAAACAGAACAGCTCTGAACTGGGGAAAAAGCAGGGCCAAGGCGGTAACCCTGGCCATCAACATTGATGTTATTAAACAGATAAACGTATAGCAGCATGTTAGCAGGTCAGAGAATCACACATTTTCCTGCAGCTGATTAGACCAGAGGTTCTCAATTTATTTGTTCTGTAAGCTATAATTGTGGCTAAAACATCACAATTAGGTTGCACACAAATAATATTTACAGGTTAAAAACCACTGACTCAGACTTATCAAATAATATAGCTTTCAGCCACCTGGGATTCTTACTTTATATTGCATTCAAGTAGCCTGACAAGCCAAACCCACATCAAGATGTTGGTCTGGGAACTCAGCATTGGCAGGGCTCAATCCGAGGGGCGGGATAAACGGTTGTCTTTCAAATTCCACAACCAAACAGAGCAATGAAGTATTCGGTCGGCAAATCTCCGAACACATCTTCCTTTTGTAAGAATGACTTTAGTGCCATTCTTTTCTCAAAGGAAAACTTAACTCCAGTCTTCCAGAGTCGCGGCCACAGCAGCAATTTACTTTGTTTTCCCGTAATTACATTAAGCCCGCCCACAGACTCTACACGATGTGATTGGCCTGACAAGAATTTGGTTTTTCCAGCTCGCAAGACCAACGGAGAGTTGCTAGACTGACCCTAGCTGCAAATTAAATTTGCTGCCACTAGGGTGCATCTAGATTTCTAGGGTAGCATTAAACTAGACAATCCTGGATTGTTTTCAGCATGCACAATATATACAGTCATTATGTTGCACAATAATTCAAAGGTGCATTTACCACAGTCTATATACACATGTAAACTAGCATTTTGATCTCTTGTTAGCTAACATTCATTGCCTTATGTCATGCATTATTAGCTATATACAGTGCACCTGGAAAGTATTCACAGTGCTGCACTTGTTACACATTTGGTTATGTTACAGCCTTATTCCGAAATGGATAAAATTCATAATGTCCCTCAATATTCTACAAACAATACCCCATAATGACAATGTGAACAAAGTGAGTTTAAAAACTTAGCAAATTTATTAAAAATGAAAAAAGCACATAGACAAGTGTGCGCCGTTCTGAGAACAAAGTGAGTTTAAAAACTTAGCAAATTTATTAAAAATGAAAAAAGCACATAGACAAGTGTGCGCCGTTCTGAATTTACCACAGGTGGACTCCAGTCAGTTTGTGGAAACATCAGGATGATCAGTGGAAACAAGATGCACCTGAGCTCAATTTTTAGTGTCATGGCAAAGGCTGTGAATACTTAATATATACATGTGCTTTTTACTTTTTTCTTTTTAATAAATTTGCTACAATTTCAAACACACTTCTTTCACATTGTCATTATGGGGTATTGTTTGTATAATGTTGAGGGAAGTAATGAATTTAATCCATTTCAGAATAAGGGTAACATAACAAAATGTGGTGAAAGTGAAGCACTGTTAATACTTTCCGGATAAACTGTGCTGTAGTTTGGTATTAAGGTTTAATGTTTAGAGCTTTGGTGGCTTAGTTTTGACGAACATTCGACTAGAGTATAATGGCTAAGGAAGCACTGGCTTAACTTCTTCTGCACATGAGTTAAATACGGTATGTTAAAAGCTATAAACCTAATTTTCTTCCACATATTCAATGTTAGTTAAATCATATCAATAGAATACAGTAATTCAAAACAATTTCCCCTCTTCTCTTAGCATGTGCTTTCATTGTAAATCAATATCTTTACTTTGCTAGTTAGCCATTTCACACTGGTTATAGCAGCATTAGGGCACCCAGCGCAACGCAGCAAGTATGCTAGTTTAAGACCAACACAGTTATTTGTCCAGCGCCCGTGTCGTTTGAATAGCAAATGGACCTGCGCCCATCTTTGCAGCAATGGTAGTGCTGGTCTTACAGGAAGGTGTGTTCAGTATAAGTCTTGGCATACAGTGCCTTGCGAAAGTATTCGGCCCCCTTGAACTTTTCAACCTTTTACCACATTTCAGGCTTCAAACATAAAGATAGGAAACTGTAATTCTTTGTGAAGAATTAACAACAAGTGGGACACAATCATGAAGTGGAACGAAATTTATTGGATATTTCAAACTTTTTTAACAAATAAAAACTGAAAAATTGGGCGTGCAAAATTAATAAGTTAATACTTTGTAGCGCCACCTTTTGCTACAATTACAGCTGTAGGTCGCTTGGGGTATGTTTCTATCAGTTTTGCACATCGAAAGAGACTGAAATTTTTGCCCAATCCTCCTTGCAAAACAGCTCGAGCTCAGTGAGGTTGGATGGAGAGCGTTTGTGAACGGCAGTTTTCAGTTCTTTCCACAGATTCTCGATTGGATTCAGGTGTGGACTTTGAGTTGGTCATTTTAACACCTGGATATGTTTATTTGTGAAACTTTCCATTGGAGATTTTGCTTTATGTTTTGGATTATTGTCTTGTTGGAAGACAAATCTCCGTCCCAGTCTTCGGTCTTTTGCAGACTTCATCAGGTTTTCTTCCAGAATGGTCCTGTATTTGGCTCCATCCATCTTCCCATCAATTTTAGCCATCTTCCCTGTCCCTGCTGAAGAAAAGCATGCCCAAACCATTATGCTGCCACCACCATATTTGACAGTGGGGATGGTGTGTTCAGGGTGATGAGCTGTGTTCCTTTTACGCCAAACATAACGTTTTGCATTGTTGCCAAAAAGTTTGATTTTGGTTTCATCTGACCAGAGCACCTTCTTCCACATGTTTGGTGCGTCTCCCAGGTGGCTTGTGGCAAACTTTAAACAACACTTTTATGGATATCTTTCAGAAATGGCTTTCTTCTTGCCACTCTTCCATCAAGGCCAGATTTGTGCAGTATACGACTAATTGTTGTCCTATGGACAGACTCGCCCACCTCAGCTGTAGATCTCTGCAGTTCATCCAGAGTGATCATGGGCCTCTTGGCTGCATCTCTGATCAGTCTTCTCCTTTTATGAGCTGAAAGTTTAGAGGGACGACCGGGTCTTGGTAGATTTGCAGTGGTATGATACTCCTTCCATTTCAATATTATTGCTTGCACAGTGCTCCTTGGAATGTTTAAAGCTTGGGAAATCTTTCTGTATCCAAATCCGGCTTTGAACTTCTCCACAACAGTATCTCAGACCTGCCTGGTGTGTTCCTTGTTCTTCATGATGCTCTCTGTGCTTTCAAGGACCTCTGAGACTATCACAGAGCAGGTGCATTTATACGGAGACTTGATTACACACAGGTGGATTCTATTTGTCATCATTAGTCATTTAGGTCAACATTGGATCATTCAGAGATCCTCACTGAACTTCTGGAGAGAGTTTGCTGCACTGAAAGTAAAGGGGCTGAATAATTTTGCTCGCCCAATTTGTCCGTTTTTTATTTGTTAAAAAAGTTTGAAATATCCAATAAATTTCGTTCTACTTTATGATTGTGTCCCACTTGTTGTTGCTTCTTCACAAAAAATTACAGTTTTTATCTTTAGGTTTGAAGCCTGAAATGTGGCAAAAGGTCGAAATGTTCAAGGGGGCCGAATACTTTCGCAAGGCACTGTAGTGCTATCTTGAGGCATCGGACAGTGATCGCGCCATTGACCAACAAAAACCTGGTCTAAAGTCAATAGCGCAGCATGTCATTGTTATTTTAACAGCAAATTAGTGAAATGCACCTAGGCTTATGCACAGCACGTGCACACTATGCTGGTTACACACACACAGGGAAGTGCAGCAGCACAGAAACATGCAAAAGATTAAAAATAAAAATATTACGGTGCAAATCCATCATCATAATAGCAATGCGAAAGGTACAAATGCGTCTGGCTCTTAAAGGGAATGGGAGATGACACTCTGATTGGTTTATTGCATGTAACGCCCAAAACACACCTATGAATAAATGAAGACACTTAGCACAACACTTTTGAACCATGCGCCCAGTGCATGGACCCTTGTTTCCACCGTCAAACTAGCAAAAGTGGATTTGGACACGCCCAAAGCACACTTGCGCCATGCACTTCACGCCGTGCGCTTAGATCGTTAAAATAAGGCACAAGATGTTATCCAGTGAAATTTGAAAAGGTATTTGAATTGTAATAATATTTTGATTATTATTTGGATTGATATATTTTTTATGTAATCGTGATATTGGCTACCCTTGTATAAGTCTTCAGTCCGGTAGAATGCTATCTTACTCTAAATAAGTACTTTTGACAGCTATAACTGCCATCAGTGACAAGTTACACAGTTGCTGGTCAAACGTTTTGCTTACTGCCCCAGTAGAAATTAACTCATTGACTGGTAAGCAGCTCGACATATCACTGGTGCTCCTTCCCACAAGCATTGTAAATCCCAGGAGTATAAATGTAAGCTACAGTTGTATGCAAAAGTTTGGGCACTCCTGACAATTTCCATGATTTTCATTTATAAATAATTGGGTGTTTGGATCGGCAATTTCATTTTGATCTATCAAATAACTGAAGGACACAGTAGTATATCAGTAGTTTAATTAGGTTAATTGGTTTAACAGAAAATGTGCATTATGCATCAAAACGAAATTAGACAAGTGCACATATTTGGGCACCCTTGTTATTTTGTTGATTTGAATACCTGTTACTACTTAGCACTGATAAATTGGAACACACAATTGGTTTGGTGAACTTATTAAGCCTTGAACTTTATAGACCGGTGTATCCAATCATGAGAAAATGTATTTAAGGTGGCCAATTGCAAGTTGTTGTTCTCTTTGACTCTCAACTGACTTGGCAACATGGGGGCCTCAAAACAACACAAAAAGTGTCCACTGTGAGAATATGGAAGACCACGGGCACAGTTCTTGTTAAGGCCAGAAGTGGCAGGCCAAGTAAAATATTGGAGTCAAAGGCGAAGGATGGTGAGAACAGTCAAAAACAGCCCACAGAACTGAACTTGAACTTGAACTGTTCCAAAATATAAATGCTATTTTTTATGTTTGAATACACCGCCGATACTCTAGATCATTTGCAGTACTTTGAAATTGATTTGTGTAGTTCTGAGGCAGATACAGTCTACAATTCATAAACTTAAAGTGGAACTGACAGCATTAACTACTTTGCAGATTTGAATCAAACAGACATACCCTTGCGTTCAAAGGTTTGGGGTCTGTGTTTTGATAGAAATTGATACCTTCATTCAGGAAGGTGGCAATAAATTGATCAGAAATTATACGGTAGTCAAAAAATTATTAATTACTAATGTGCTATGTAGAAGATTTCATCATTAGGACACTGCAGAAATGGCAGCTGAAAATGTTGCTTTGCAGATGTATGTGACTAATTTATCATAAATCAGTCATTTCCAACAGAGATAGACATTTTTATCACTGGCAATGTCTTGAATATATATTTTTATACATTTAATGCAACCTTGGTGAAAGAAGGTATACATTATTGTCAACCTGAACATTTCTGGGTACCCCAAACATTTGAACACAAGGGGATGTATAATATTAATTTGTTATGATCTAAAACCAGCCTCATCTGAGGTCTTGTGGAATTCAATGATATAGAGTAATGCAGTATAAATAAGGAAGTATAAATTGCAATTAGACTGTTGAGGAACAGTGAAGAATCACGCTTTTGTGAAAATTTTATGAAAAGTATAAAACCTTATCATATTATTAACTTTTTCTTAAGGACCAAAAAATTGTATTTGTAACAAATGGTAAGTACTTAACAGAAATTCAGAAGCATCAATGACATAAGAAAAACTGAAAAGATTTTACTGTAGAGAACCCACACCCAGCTTGAACACCCATTGCCTACCTTCAGAATATAAAAAGATATTTACCTTAGTCTAAATTAGATTTTTTTGGGATAGTTAATCCACTATTATTATTACATCATGCTGGCTGAACTATAGCAGCTGTCAGTAAAGAATAAACTGTTTCTGAAAATGCCCTTCAATAAAGCCCTCACGCATTGCACACATTGACATTCCACTAGCTGGAATGGCACGACAAATTTAGAAAATTAGTGCTGTGAGCTGTTATCAGCCACAAGATTCCACAGCCACAAAGCCAACAATCTCATGTTCTAAAACAATTTTATACATTTGAATTCTCTAGAGCAACTGTAGTAAAATAACTCAGACAATTAAAATGCGGCAGCAATTACGTTGCGGTCCGTCCCGGTATAATTAGCATTCTAATAATAATATGCCTATTTGACCAACATTAGAATGGTTTTCTAAGATTTTACATTTACATAACCTTAATAGTTACATAGCCTATATCACCTTGTGTTTACCATATGGTCAATATCCGATCATTGCAAATTATTTTTAAACGTCCTGACATGTCAGTCAAAACTGCATTAAACCTGCATTTCTTTTGTGTTCAAAAAAGCTTAGGTCACAATCATATTTATTTTTTGCAACTTCAGAACTTCCTTCTTTATGTTTTATCATTATGCTAAATTTTAATCTCTTACATACTACAAAAAATGTTCACATCAAGTGGCCATTTGAAAATGTGGCTTGTCGAGCGAATAGTAATTCAAAGGTGTTCTCCCGATGCGCGGAAGTGAAAATATTGCTGCGTTGTGGTGTTTTATTAATAGCTTATTAACTTTTAAGCTGAGTATTATGATCTGCTTCATAAGCCTTTTGATTAAACATGTGCTTTTGTAACCAGTGTTGTATGCATTTTATATTTTACTGGCCGTCATCCTGTAAACGTCCCAAAGTCGGTTACATATATTTTATCGTCCCCGGGATGACGGGACGCCATGTATTTCGAACCCTGTTGCTACCCACAGTAAATTTGGTGGAGGTTTAATCATGCTGTGGGGCTGTGTGGCCAGTGCTGGTACTGGGAATCTTGTTAAAGTTGAGGGTCGCATGGATTCCACTCAGTATCAGCAGATACTTGAGAATAATGTAGAGGAAATAGTCACAAAGTGGAAGTTATGCTGGAATATTATTCTGGATATTTCAACAAGACAAATTGTCATGGGTGCCTAAACTTTTGCATACAATTGTATACACAAACAATACACGCTATGTCATGGTAGCCGGCTTCTTACCTTTGCTAGTCTAGACCTTCTGGCCTGGTTGGTAAATCCAGTATATTTTTCGGGTTTCGATACACATTGGTCCATGTGAAACACGGGTGATCTAACAAACATAGTAATCATCTTCTTGGCTGGAGATGGTTGAAAGCAATAATGTAGACCTGTCCCACTCTTTACAACAGACACTTTCTGTCTCTGTTGCCATTGCTTTTCATTTTCCACAAACACCACCAGTGCGAGTTCCCCCTGGGCTCTAGAATAGCTTTACCAGTGGCCACTTCCAAAGCAGCAGCTTGATTTACCTGATATAGTTCCTAGTTCCTGCCTTTTCTGTATTTCTTCCTCACTGTATTCCATCTCAAACATGTATTGATCAAAGTTGAAATCGTCCAGCTCTTCTGGTATTTTCATCACTTGCAGTAGCCATTGTAGAGAATAAAATCCTCTCTAACTTTTCTTATGTAGCTAACATATTTAATGGAAGAATGCAATATGTAGTATTCTCGAACTCGCTACTGAAGTTTTATTTTCCAGTCAACTCGTTTCAGGGGCGGGACAAATAAAGATTGGGAAGTCAACCGAATGCCTCCCCTGAATCTAGCTGTAGTTTTCAAAAATCATTACAGTGATGTAACAAACGTCATCATAGTAAAATTTGCATACTTACGGTGGCCAAATTTGGAATTACAAAACGCATTGAGGAGTTTTTTGTGCCAAACTGACAGCACAACAATTTTGGGGTGTATAGGTCTGGATTGTTCCTTTAAATAGCATTTATTATTATACAGTTTATAGTCTCCAAAGGCCACACCTCTTTACTTGTCTGGCCTCTATGGTGCTCTGGATACGTTTCTATTTCAAAACGTTAAAATGCAGTGCTAGCTACCAGCGCTAACATTTCTATTGGATGTTACATTATTTTTGGCGAAATGTCATATAAGGTTTGTTGACTTAAATAGTACTGGCTTAGTAACTACTTCTGTACAGATGAAAAATTGAAGACTCTTAAAAGTGACAGCCTTAAGGGCTATTATTCTCTGGCTTGCTAAGCATCTTGTATTATTATCACAACACGTTTCCTAAACTATGAAGTGATTCTGAGTTTAAGTATATATAGCAAGTAATATTACACATTACAAGCTATGCTTTTTGGAAATCAGTTTGAGGATCAATCATTCATTATACATTTTAGTACTTTAGCTGATGCTCTTATCCAGAGTGACTTACACTAAGTACAGGGACATTTCTCCAGTGCAACTTAGGGTAAAGTGCCTTGCCCAAGGACACAACAACATTTATGGCACAGTCGGGAATTGAACCGGCATCCTTCTGATTACAAATCTGACTCCTTAACCACAGGGCCATCTGCGCCCCATTCAGCTGGCCCCATTCAGCTGGTTAACAGCCTGTGATCCATACAGCTACAATGTTAGCGTCAACTTCAACAAGTTCATCAGGACCTCAAAAGTCACAGCTCGTAGAGTTGCCTAAGACATTTACTGTACATTTACTGTTCCATTCATACAAATCTGAGTCCAAAGAATAAGTTAAAATAGACTAGATTCATTGTTGAAAATAAATATATTGGCTTTATTACTATGTTTCCCATTTCACACCTTTTAATAATAATAAAAAAGGACTGCATATAATTCATGGTAACATAAAGTCATCAACATTTAGAAGATGTTATTACAGGGTCCAAAAAGGCAGAGGACATCTTATTGACTGAAACAGTTTTCCAAACGTTTTGGGGTCTCTGTACCACCAACAGTCTTGTACTGCTTCCCTACAAACCATGAAGCACGCCATGATATGCCTACCACTGGTTACAAACAACAACCACATCTGAACTGTTGACCAGCTCACCCCAACAGTTCAGCTGGTTACAAAGAACTAAACTTATAGAAGCTTTAGGTCAACTGATTATATTTTCCATGAAACTAGAACACTTTTACAAAACATCCTGATACCTATCTTTATTTCAATCACATTCACAACCATTAGGGTTGATATAATGTAAGTTCCAACATTTTAAAATAGGCATGCTTTCATTTTATGGGAAAATATTCTAGTTATAAATGCACAAACTGTAAATACATGGAATAGCTCTCTTTTCCCACCACGTTCTTGACTCTCTCTCCTTCCTTTCACTCTCCACTCTCCTTCAAATCCCACTCTTTCCTTCCCCCAACATCTCTTCTTTCTCTCTCTCTATCACAGACTCGCCCCCCTCTGTACTCATAACACATCTTTATGGCTAACTTAAGTCTGCTGTGTAATGACTGGGAGGTGAGGAGTGTGTTTGTCTTTTGTGTGTCCGTGTGTTTTTTGGGAGGGGTGTGGGTTTCAGTCTGTGTATGAGTTTTCACATGCAGGGCTGTGTGTTTTGTGAGTGTGTGAAATTCAGTGTGTATGTGTTTGCCTGTGTGTGTTTTGTAAGCATATGTTGGCATGTGTGCGTTTGTGTGTTTCTGTGTGTGAACGGGGTGGCATTGTCTCATGTGGGTGTTGTGCCTCCTAGCAGCCTTGTGTGTGTGTGTGTGTGTGTGTGTGTGTGTGTGTGTGTGTGTGTGTGCGTGCGTGCGTGCGTGCGTGCGCGCGTGCGCGCGCGCGAGTGAGAGAGAGATGCTAGCTAGCAAGATCTGCTGGAATGGTTTCCAGATGGCGGTGGCTAGAACCAACTCTGGGACATCTTTTAGCACCACACAACTCGTTCTCTTGAACCTCCGGTTCAACTGCTTTGGGCCTCCATCCACAGACCAGCACCACTTTCACAACACCCAGTTCTGACACGAGTGCAGTGCTCCTTAAATTGACAATAATTGATTCAGCTGTAATGTCATTAATGTTCCATATGCGTGACCTAATTATCTTCCCCCCTTTTGGTTTCTCCCCCTTGAATATATCAATCGAAGTAGAAAACAAGTGCCATGTATTAACATTTAATTACTAAGTAATTTATATAATTTCTAGACATTTCTGTGCAACCAGTCCATAGACACAGAGACCAACACATTAGATGTTAATCCAACAGACTGGTGTGATTAGTCAATGGTTTACACAGTTACTGTTTTGTTTCTTTTGTCTGAGTGTACAGGTCTGGGAGGGAGAGGGAGGTAAGGAAGGAGAGAGAGAGAGAGGGGGCAGACGAAGAGTGTCGTTTTTATTAACGTGGCGACTCCCGCTAAAATTCAGGGAGTGCTGTTGCATCCAGCTGTTACCGGTTGCGCGAGGCTTCGTTGCCACGGCAACACAACCCTGTGCGCAGGCTCAAGGTCGTTCATCCAGTTCTGAACCGAGCAGCGTGTCACACACACACACAGAAACACACACACACACAGAAACACACACACAATGCACTTGGAGGAGGGGAGGAGAGAGTGAGTCGGATAGACAGAGAAGAGAACAACTTCAAAGTGACCAATCACAAGCACTTCACTGGGGTTAAGGTCGGTGAACAACCCTCCCTCTTTTTTCCTCTTCGAAGAAACAAACAAAAGACAACCCTCGGCCATGGCCTTGGGGGCTGTAGGTTCTTCTGCCAGCTGATTAAATATTTAGCTGGTCAAAAAGAGGGAGGAATGGAGAGGGAGATATATGGAAGTGGAAAAAAGAGGGAAATGAGTGACAGAGAGACAGACAGAGAGAGAGGGAGATATGGTGGCGGGAGTCAGAGGTCTGGTGAAAGTGGTGTTTGTGTGTTGCTCTGTTCTATTACTAGACCATCTTGGGTCTTCTAGGTGCACATTCGTCTTGTGTATCCATCCACACAGTTGTGTGAGAGTGTCCATTCACATCCAGTTAACGGTGGTCTTGTGAGCGTCAGTCACGTGTGTGTCTGTTGGGGAGGCTGCCACCTGTAGGGTGCATATGGAGAGGTCAGCCCAGCTCCTCACTGATCCCAACACGCTTTAATGGAGGCAACGTTTGTGTGTCATGATGGGTCTTCTGCTGGACCGTGTGCGTGTGCAAAAGCTTTAGTTTTTCACCTGACTACAACATTTAAAGACACACAGATATATATTTGTAGGGGTTGGAGCTGAGGTAAGTGTTACCAGCTGCAGCTTAAATAGGCTTAAACTCTGGCTGAACCTGGCTGCTACATGACCAGTTCATCCTCACCTAACTCCAGTCCCCCCCCCCCCAAGGTGGTTGGATGTCCTATAAGAAGCATCCATCGATGTCAGCCAGCATGGATAGACCCTGTTCATCCCTCCATCTCCACACCCACATCTAGCTGCCTTTTTGGTTGTGGCCCTCAGAGGGTGCTAGGGTCCCAACCTCCTTCCTTCCTCTTTTCAATTCGAAGGTTGTTGTGTTGTCATACTGATGTCAAGGAGATGCTGTTTATTCTCCCTGGTAACAGTGCGATGACGTATGCACGTTCCTACACCATCCTACTAGGCCAACACGCTGTAGCTGACCCTCTTTAATAAGCAAACTGGTCATGCTGAACAATACTTCTCCCCCTCTAGTTCACCAAGCAAAATGAGTAATGTAGTAGATAAATACCCTGGCTATTTTCACAGAGAAGGAATATCTCTATTTATCTGTTTGTTTGAGTTTGTCTCATCAGCGTTAGTTAGCACAGTGGTTAGAGGCAGTTAAGAGTTGCTCCAGGGGGATGTCCCTGTACGTTTTATTTTATTTTATATTTTTTTAAGGGATGGATCAGCTTAAGTAATGCTGATAGGTTTCCAATCAATGCAATTGTCTGCATCATCTGCAATTCCCCATGTATTTTTGATAAGTAAATATATCCATATACACACATAGATAACCTTACCCACATACAAACATATATAGTCGTGGTCAAAAGTGGTTGTGAGCA
The DNA here is from genome assembly GCA_016801145.1 of Umbra pygmaea. NCBI lineage: Eukaryota > Metazoa > Chordata > Actinopteri > Esociformes > Umbridae > Umbra > Umbra pygmaea. Next base: position 2,881 of record JACXGM010020442.1, on the reverse strand, counting down.
ATCCGCCCTGGCATTCTGTCTGGGCCACATCCTGACTGATGGCAGCCCATTCTTGCATGATCAATGCTTGGAATTTGTCACAATCTGTGGTTTTTGTTTGATGTTTTGTTCCCCCAGCCACTTAGTTATCACTTTTGCCTTATGGCAAGGCGCTCCATCAATTAATAATTTTAATTTAATTTTAAATTAATTTTTTAAACATTCTGACTTTTGAATCCGGCATCATTTTGCATGTCAATTTATAAACCATGTGCCATTTAATCGGTACATCCAAAACCTCTTCCCAACAATTTTGCAATTTTATGGTCCTTAAATGGAACTGGTATATGTATTTTTATTGATCACAATCTTCTTTAACCACTTTTGGTCTTTAATGTAGGGCCGACAGACAAGTTCCTTACTTTTCCCCCTTCCACTTTCCTCTTCCATCTTTGTCTCAATGCTGCACTTCTTTGGTTGTAATTTTGAGTAGAGCAGACATTTTCATGTCTGTTGTAGCTGCATATGTGACATAACTTCAGCAGTAACATTTAGGATATCCTTTACAAAGATTATTCATTTTTAACTAATTTTATTAAAAATGTTATAGTATATTTCAGTTTAACTACAATATTGTTGTTCTGTATTTTCAGGTGAATTAAACTGAAATTGCAACCAACTTTCTAAAGCTTGTTTAGAAAGTAACGATACATGTATTTTGGAAATTACTTAGCTTTCAAATAACCAAAAGTGAGTGGTTATACTCTGAATAAATGGAAAAAGGCCATTCTTAAACAACGTGAGACATTCATACTAATTTACTAGAGAACCATTTTGGATTAAAGTATAACTTCTCTATGACTGATGTCTTTAGTGAAAGCCAGGTCTAATCAGGGTCCAAAGTTAACACTTCGCGCTAAAGAGGCGAATTGAGCTTCTGGTGCAATACATGCGTTACACGCAAGTGATTTCATTTGGTGCATTTGTGCATTCACGCATTTGACGCGAATGGTGTCTTGACGCCCGAGTTGAAAAATCTGAACTTTGGCATCTGTTTGCGCCGCGTTAACCAATCAGGAGCCTGCTTGCTGCTGTCACTTGGTGAAGAAACTCCCACCCGGACACATTCAACATGGAGGAACGGCTGATATTGGCAGTGAGCAGTAAATAGTTTGTACATATTGTATATTTTTCAGTTCATAATGTTTTTTCATATGTTTGGCCTTTGTAATATGACTAAATACATGGTATGGTTCTAAGCAAATCTTTTATCACAACTTAATCTCAATATATCAGACATATTCTTTTTGTATTGAATGCTATTTATTCCATATCTAAATCTAGATTATATGAAACATTATTATTATAATGTAAAGACAACTAACATACTTTAGTGTATAAAACATAGTTTTGTGTCTGTACACAAAAGAAATCACAGAACAGGTTAATTACTTTTGGAGGCTGGCTCCATTTATAATCAAAACAAAAATAAATTACAGACTATGTTACAGTAATAACCTGAACAAAGAAATGGCACAGACCTATAGAATTAGTCAGGACATCAAAAAAATATAGTCATGCTCTTCAGAGCCGTTGTGGGGAAGTCATGAGGAGGACTTCCAACACTGTCAACTGCCATGGTACTGCTCCCTCCTCTAAAAGGTGTGCCATGAACATATACCTCACACGGAATGCCTCTCTGGAGGAATTGTTTGCCGCAACCCGACCCAGACCGGGCAGTGGCTCCTCTCCAGCATGTCCCAGGCCCCTCACAGCAGGTGCCTCTCTCCCCTCAGAACACCTCTATTTTGCCTCGATTGCACGTCTATTTCGCTTCAAACACTCGCTTTATTGGAAGTGGATTCAAATTGTTCAAGTGTCCAACTAGACACGATAGAATCGAATTTGACTCTCAATTTACATTTGGTCTGAATTCAGCATTAGACCACTATTTATTGTTATGCAGTAAGAATACAATTTACAATAATGGTTAACTTTTTTTTCATTCTGAATGACCTGCCACTACAATGTTTACTGCACCTTATTAGGACATAGTATAGGATCCTGGTATCGTACTCCATATGCCGATACCCAATCCCATATTTTTGTCCAGTTTCAAACACATTTCTGATTCCAGTATCGAAATCGGTGCATTGCTAATTAATACTGAAACAGAAATCGATACTGACACAATCATTAATACTGAAACAGAAATCGATACTGACACAATCATTAATACTGAAACAAACTTTGATACTCACACAAAAATGTATACTGAAACAAACTTTGATACTCACACAAACATTAATATTGAAACAAAACTTTGATACTGACACAAAAATCAATGCTGAAAAAAACTTTGATACTGACACAAACAGTAATATCAAAACAAAAATCAATACTCACACAAATATTAATACTGAAACAAAAATTGATACTGACACAAATGTTAAAATGTATACAGAAGATGATACTGAAAGAAACATTAATCCTGAAACAAACGTTGATACGGACACAACCATTAGAACTGGAACAAACTTTTGAAACTGACACAAAAATGTATACTGAAACAAATTTTGAAACTGACACAAACATAAACACTGAAACAAATTTTTGATACTGACACTGACACAAAAATGTATACTGATACAAACTTTGATACTGACACAAATATGTATACGGATACAAACTTTAATACTGACACAAACAAACATTAATACTAAAACAAACATTGATACTCACATAAACATTAATACTGAAACAAACGTTGATACTGACACAAACATCAATACTGAAACAAATGTTGATACTGACACAAATATTAATACTGAAACAAACGTTGATACTGATACAATTATTTATATCGAAACAAACAATGATACTGACAAAAACGTTAAAATGG
>JACXGM010020441.1:0-17803 GCA_016801145.1 Umbra pygmaea | reverse complement strand
TATAGGGACAGTGATTGACATGGATAATGAAGCACACACACCTACAGATAACTGGGGACTATATAGGGACAGTGATTGACATGGATAATGAAGCAGACACATCTACAGATAACTGGGGACTATATAGGGACAGTGATTGGGGAAACAGACACACTGGTGAATTGACATGGATCCAGTGTATGTAACCAAAAGGTGGAGAGATGGAGTCCTCATGAGTTCTGCATGATTTGTCATATTTTCTGAAATTTCCAATATTTCACAAATCGTTCCAGGGGTATGTAGATTTCATAGCACAACTGTGGTACGCTAGCTCTGGAATGGGTCAAATACACATAATGGCTGGGGGGGTTTTTGACAGTCGCTGCCCTAATCTGCATCACTCCTGTTTCTATTGGAAAGGTTCCTTACCTCAATTTCTCCTGAGAAACACATTTGTGGATCAATCCCAGAGACAGGGATACAGGTGTGCTGTGCTCAACCACCTAGGCGTGCTACCCAACATCGCGCTGTCCTGGCACAAGAAACAGGTCAAGGCCTCTCTTAAGGAATGAATACTGTAGACTTTCATTAATAAAGATTGTGGAAATACAGAGCCATATATCCGAGGTAGGACATTTAGATTCCGTTTTAATCTTCAGTGTTTGTTTCAGTCAGCCATCATTGAAAGCCACTCAGACTGTATGTTACATGTGACAGCGAAGGAGGACGCACAAAAAGAGACTGACATGGTACGAGGCAGGAGCCTACGACTACCTGGTAAGGGAGAAGGAGTTATATGATGAGCTGGACAATATCTTATTTCATATTTCATCACAGCAACTCCTAATGTGACTCATTAGTGTGTATGGCCCCCATGTGCCTGTACAGTGTATACTGAAAGTGTTCACAGCGCCCATAAGTGTGTAACATTTTGTTATGTTACACCCTTATTCCGAAATGGATTGAATTAATTATTTCCTTCAAAATTCTACAAACCCTATAATCCCAATGTGAAAGAAGTGTGTTTGAAATCTTAGCAAATTTATTCAAAATAAAAACAAAATGGCACATTTCACATTGTCATGATGGGGTATGTTTGTAGAATTTTGAGGGAAATAATTACCGTAATTTTAACCATTTCAGGGTGTAACTTAACAAAATGTGGAAAAAGTGAAGCCCTGTGAATACTTTCCGGATGCATTGTATTTAAGATATATAATAAGATATAAGTTAATAAACATTGTTTATTTGGAAAATGCATTTGTCTCCTGCTATTCCTACTATGATTACACATCACGACACTAGAGCCAAGCTAGTGTGGTCATCTGAATTTAATGAAACATTTCAATGTACAACATCCAAACATTTAATAATATATAAACACATTGACATTTAATGGGGTCTAGATTTAATCCAGACCAACATAAAATAAAATTATGGCATGTTTTGAATTTTAAAGTATTTTCTTATTTAGTCAACATATTCAGCAATAACAGTAAATTCAGTCTCAGTGAGTCCAGATACAATTCTATCAAAGGGTGCTTTGCCAAAAAAAAATGATCAAACTGAATGATAGCTAAAGATTCAATCAGAACACATTTACTTTAAAGATAAATAAAGCAGAATGACACAGCAACTCTTTTATATAGTTCAAAATTAATTCTGCATATGGTTTTCCAAATAGTGTGTTTTACCACTGTGTTTTTACTACTTTTACCAGCTATAGTTTACACAGCTCAGCAGTACTATTAAGAGTAAAGAGACAAAACCCAGCATATAGGGGCTTAGTGAATGTGGTCTGGACTCTGTGGAGGAGGGTCATTGAGTTAGAGACGCTGTAGAAGGACAGAGAACCTGCCTTGTGATCCAGATACACTCCTACTATTGAGGACTGAGGGCCTGATACATTAGTCTTAACATTATTGTGTCTGAACTTATAACCAACAGGAGTGCACTCTAAACTCCAGGACTTGTTATTGGATCCAAATCTATCATGTGTTCTGCTGATGTCTTTATATGAGACTGCTATATGAACAGAGTCCCCACTCCACTTCACTTCCCAGTAGCAGCGTCCAGACAGACTTTGTCTACACAACACCTGGAAGTAGTTAGTGAATCTATCTGCATGGTCAGGATATAGTTGGGCTAATGTGAAGGACATTTTCTTATTCCCTTTAGACAAAGACAGATAGTTATGTGCTGTGTTTAAGTCCAGTATGAGCTGACAGGAATCTGGGAGAAGAGCAGAGACGTATAAGAGCAAACTGGTTAGTTAAAATATTGTTAATTTTTTGTGTTTGATTTGAGCATAGATCAGATAGCTAACAAGTCCATTTCTGCTACTTGTATTCATAAATGGAATGTTAGTGTGAGTAAAATATACTGGTTGTTTTACAATAAAGAGACTCACATTGTAAGAACTGTTCTCTGGTTTTGGGTTCTGGAGGCAGTACAACATTCACATTATTCACTACAGACGTACAAACACATTGACAGAGATATAAAGTTAACATCATACAATATTACACATGTATTAAAGAGAGTGGTAATGTTATCATCATACCATATTAAACATGTATCGCAGACAAAATAAATCTTATCGTCATATCATAGTTAACATCTAAATTAACAATTAGAGATCTTTCATTGGTCAACATTCTAAAGGGTAATGTTTTGATTATTAACCTGTATTTGAGATCTTTGTCCATTCTTGTTTTAGGGTGTCGTCTATCTTCTCTCTTAGCTCAGACACAGTCTTACTTACATCTCTAAAGTGTTGAAGAGTATGAATAGTAATGCTGGGTGAGTCTGAAGATACACTGGAGAGAGATGGAAAATTCTGTAGAAAGAGATGGATGGATAGTGAGATCAACAATGAGAAATGTATTATTCACTCACTCTTATTTTATTGTGTAACTTAAAGGTACACTGTGTAGAATTCCATTGAGTTCAGTGAGCAGCTTCCTAAAGCTGCATAACATTCACTAGACAATATTTAAAACCTGAAAAATGCAGTTTGGACAGGAAATTTATATTCTACACCATGCAGTGCATACTTGGCAGTTTGATCAGGAATTTGTGAGGACATGAGGAGTTGCTCTTCCAGAGTGTTTGTCAACGTGCAGGAGCCGGTCTGTATTTAGTAATATAATATTGTATAATGCATTTTAGGTTGTGCTTTGGTTTTGTTACTAGGCACTGCATAGTGTCATGAATAGGGATACTCATTTCGGGTAATTTTCCCGACGACAACCGCCAAACAAACATTTTTTATGGGTTTATTTTAATGTGCAAACAGCAGCATACAGAACAGATCAACAACAGCTGCCGGTTGCACCATCTGTGCGTAAGTTCACTCGGGTGCAAAGACCACACTAAACGATACGTTGAAACTAGATAGTTTCATACTAAATCTGTGTTGATGTTTGGTTTCACCACGGAGACTTAAGGTTCAACTTAGCTACACTGGCGTAAAGCCCACACCAACCAAAATATTGTCGCAGAAAATTTGTCGCAGACGTTTACACTTTCTGTTGTCAATCAAAGGAAAGTAGCCTTGATGCTGTGTTTACAGAGGTGTCGGGGTGACAATCTGGGACAAGGTTGTTGCCTACAGGAGGCCAACTACAAATAAGGGATATTTCGTAACACAAAACAAAATGTTGATAACGCTTGCTATGCGATATGTAACTATAGCCTACAATATCTGCGGAGCGCATCCATTAAAATGACCATTACGTTCCTCTCAGAAAAAAAGGGCATGTTGTCAATCACTGTGTGTGTTGTTTTTATGGTAACATTATTTTTTCGGCGATAATGCATCATGCTCCTGTGTATAGCCGATAAAGAAATATATTTGCTTCCCAATACTATGCGTTATACGTTTCTGTACATAACAAAATGAAAGCGCGAGTTATATCACAGTCTTCAAAAATTTCCAAGGATTGCAATTTTAAATGGAGAACGCGTTGCAGACGCAAAACAAGCAGCCGGTATATTTCGCTCCTCATTACCTATATCTTCTTCTCTCAGCTCTCAACGGAGGCGGTCGCATTTTCTCCCTCTCCCTTCCCTTATCTCCCCTGCTTGCTTTTTGTCTCGTCTTTGTCCTGTTGAGAGACTCTCGTGGCACTGCTCTCCAAACTAAGGAAATTATGGATTTGATCAACTGGTCTCTGGTTAACACCATATTCTCAACGAGAAGCTTGGGTTCGGGGGAACCTAACTGCCCTGCCGGAACGTATGGACGCATGGGAGAGGTGGCGGGTCGTGTGTCTGGCGGCTCTTTCCGTGGAGGACGTTGAAGATATCTACCTATTCGGAACCATGATAACAGGTCTTCTGCTGATGGGATTAGGCGTTGCCCTGGTTTATCGTGAAATTAAGAAGACGGTGACAGCGGTTCATAGCCACACAGGGCTGCCCGTCATGATTGAAACAGTGGGCAGAGCTGTCTGCACTCAGACTGGGTCTATAGACCACAAGTTGGTTAACATCATGGAGAAGCTCACAGTTTTGCAAAGGAAAATGGATCGTTTCGAAGACAAAAATGGACCAAATTGATTCAATAGGGACCAGCTGTGCAAAGTTAATGCGGCCGCTTACCCCAAGAAGTCAACAAATCTTATCTATTTCAGCTCCCCACAACGGCCTTGGACATGGTGCCGTTGGAAAACAAACCCTCCCGGATAGCGTTGCAGTGAAATGCTCTTGTTTTTGTTCCCTCCCCCATCACCAGACACCTGGTGATTGTGACTCTGTCTGGGACATGACCAAGGTTGCCTCCATATCAACATCCTGCGGACTTGTCACTTTGGGATTGTAGCTAGACACAGAAATCTCCAGGCCTACACACACACACAAACTCTCACACATATACAGATACACCCCCCCCACCCCCCGCCTTCGCAGCTTCATACCCGCCAGCCTGACGAGACGGGTCTGGGAAAGCGCCTTACATGGCTGCAGGTCCGGGATGGCCGCGTGTCTGGTCTTGGCTTCCTCATTTCCCCTTTTCCCGCCCCCACCACCCCTGTTGCAAGTTTTTGTTCAGAGTCTTGTTTGTGCTAATGTTGCTGAGGTGTTTTTTTTTCATGTTACCACACTGTACCCCCGAAGGGGAATAATATGGGGCTGCCTTTTTTTTCTCCTCGACTTTCCTCATGTAATGCTGTATTGTTTTTCTAAAATCCCTGTCTTCCTGTCTTGTCTACTCTCTTTGTCATAATGTTTTGTTGTATGGACAGGTTGATGGCATATTTCGCCAGATCAAAGTACTTGGCCCACTTCCTCTCCTGGGCTTCCTCTATTCGATCTTCCCAGGGAACAGTTAGTTCAAGTAGCACCACCTGCCTGCGGAGTGATGTAACTGCAAAGGTGTCCGGGAATCTCAATTGTCTCCCTAGGTCCACCAGGAGGTGCCAATCTCTTGCTGTTGAGAGCAGGCTCCCTTGATTCCTTCTGGGGGGCTGAGGCTTCTCGCCTGTTCGGACAAATGCAATTACAGACTTGGATGGATGATGCTGTTTGCTGATGTTAATGCCAGTGCAGCTGGCATCTGCTACTGCCTTCAGGACAAGGTCATGCCGCCAACTAAACGCCCATCTCCCAAGGCCTTTGAGCAGCAGCTGAGGATATGGTCTACTGATCCCCTTTTCTGGCAGAGTTTGCAAGCGGGTGAGTCCACCAGGCCCCAGGTGAACAGGTTGGCAGGGCTATAGAGGACGTCATACACTGGACCAAGAACTTAAAATGGATTGGGTCCGCCTTCCAGAGTTCTGCCCAGGTGATCTTACGGCCAGCTGTATGCTCCCACCTGGTCCAGTCCCCCTGCTTGGACATGCCCACCACTCTTCTGAAGCGAGCATCCTCCACTTCGGCTCGTTCCTCCTCCTGGATAAGCCTCCGCTTCTCCTTTCCTCTGGCTTTGCTGAAGCACGGCTTAGATTTGCTACCAAGCCTGGCCCGCCCAGTCGCCGCCGTGCCCACCTGGGTGCAGTGCCGCAACCTTGCCTCCGCCCGTTCCACTGCATCTTGGGCGCGCCACTTCCTTCCTGTTCTGACCTCTACCCCTGCTGAGGATACCTTGGTGTAAACTGAATCTCGGTAGAGCAGGACTTCTCTGGCTGGGGTGACCTTGAACTCCTTAGCGAGACTGCTAAAGGGAAGCTGTAGCTTGGAGCTTCGGCTCCATGGCAGGCCCAGCCACCTGCGCAGAAATCGACTGACCTTCCGCTGAAAGCCCTCCACGGTGGTAATTGGGACTTTAGCAGTGGCCAGAGGAGACGAGCGAGGAAACCATGCTGGTAAATCCAGGCCTTGAATTTTTTCATAATTACATTAAAGATATCTTGGTTCAGATTACTTCCTGTATTTTGGATCCTTCCTCTTGCCTACAACATTACAGTTACGACTCAGATTGTACAAATTGTCCCTTAACTAATTGTAGTTTCTTTTACAGAATGTGCAGAAAAACAATTACACAATCATAACTGAGTCTCATATACATTTTAATTATGAATGACATTTAATAAGTTTGTTTACCTGGAGAAACTGGATGTGATCCTCTGTGTGTGACAACTGTTTAAGCTCAGTGCTTCTCTTCCTCAGCTCAGATATCTCCTGTTTCAGTTTCTCCAGGAGTCCTTCAGCATGACTCACTTGATTCTTCTCTTGAGCTCTGATCAGCTCCTTCACTTCAGAGCGTCTTCTCAACATGGAGTGAATCACATCAGTAAAGATCTTCTCAGTGTCCTCCACTGCTGTCTGTGCAGAGCTCTGTTGAAAGAGACTCTCCATGTTAACCAGCCTATTTTCTCTCTAACTGGTAGCCCAGACAGCCTGTTCCCTACAGTGGGTCTCAGTGGGATTAAAGAGGGGCCCTTCTACCTCTCTGACTGGAGGAGAGAAGTGTAAATGTGTCTCCTCTGGTCATCAATCCTCACCTTGAGAGACTCCACAGCTTGTTGGAGCTCCTTCAGCTCCTTCTCTCTCTCCTGGACTCTCTGCTGGACCTTCTGATCAATGATCCTCAGCTGCTTCTGTGAACAATCACTCTTAAATTAGTTACAGTATCAAGATTTTTATATTCATTAAGTAGATATAAACGATGGTAATGTGACATTGGGCTTATAGAAGACAGTAACTAAAGTATTTCATAAAATAACTTTTTTTTATTTTACCAGCCAAACTGATTGAGAATCAATTCTCATTTGCACTGGCAACATGGCCAAAGGCATGACAGTGCAAAAGAGCACATTTACACAGAGTACTAAAAACAAAATCATAAAGGTAATTTCTTTGAGACTGTAAGGGAAGCTCGGCGTCCCCAAAAATTTAAAACAATTTATGGTCCAATATGTACCTTTGTGTTAACATTTTTGACAAAAAATGTGTTAGAACATGTTCATCTTGAAGACGAGTATGTTCAGAATCAGCTACATATAGCAGGTGGACTGACTCCATTTCCTTCTCATACATTTCCTTAGCGTCACAGTGCATTTCCCTGTTGAAGCCTGCCGTTTATGGACTTCAATGGGGCTGCTTTGAACAGTTTTTTTAGTGCTTCAAAACTAGACGGTCATTGGATAAATGCTGAGATTATGTCCCAACCACAGACGCTCAGCATCTCTGGGGGTGAATGGAGGAGTGGGCTGGCCTGGACTCTGGGCTTCTGCATGATGATTGGAGGGTCTGTTAAAAGACTGTCATCTCCTTTTGATTGACAGAGATTGTGTACTATAAAAAGTTGCCAAAGCTATTTGAGCTAAGTCTCATCGTGGATTTTGCAAGTGTAGTCGAAAGACAAACTGCTACAACCTATTTTTCAGTATTTGATTGGCATAATTCATACAATTATACACCACACTCCTTGTTTCAGTTTAACCTAATTCCCACATTTCCTCCTTCGAGTTTAATATTGTTTCGTTAGATTTCATTCATTCATACAGTAGGCTAGGCTAGTGTTGTAGAAGTGAACTAGTCAGCTAGCAAACTGCACACGATGACAGACAGTGCTAATATTGTTAACCTAATTTTGGTGAAGCCATTTGAAAGTCTTCCTTATGGGGAGAAACTTAGAATTGAACAGCAGAGCAGATCAACACCTAAGACTGATTTAGTACAAAATATAGGGTAAAGTAACAGGTATTTTCATCTCTCCTGGAATGACAACGTTAGCTGGCTGACTGGAAGTGCTGTGACAAAGAAAATGTACTGCTGTCCATGCCTCTTGATGAAACCATCTGATGGATGTGTTGTTTGGTCAAAGGTGTGGTTTGGAGATCTGTCTAACTTTGACAGGGCATATAAAAGGCATGAAAAGTGCAATGAACATGTGAGTAAAGTGGCTAAACATAATGCCTCTGCAAACAAATGACTAAGGTAAGGCCTGTCACTGTAACAAATTATGCTGGACGATAAATTGTCCCAGAAATTATTGTGATAAACTATAATAGTTGTTCTGATATATATCTATGATAATGACATAATAATGGCATAAAAATGCAGGTACACCTTTTCAAAGATAAATATTCTTTAGAAATAAAATTTTATTTAACACTGGAACTGAAAAACATTTTAAATATCCACAATAAATTAACAAAACGACCAAAAACAATAAATAAAATGGAGTCTCAGTCTCTGTTAACAAAAAATGCACTGGAATAAAAAACAAACACAATAAAAACAAAACAGATAAAATTTAAATTTAAAACCACACACAACAAAAACAATAAAGTCTCTTTAGTAGAGAGAGAGAGAGAAAGACAAGGAAAACAAAAAAGCATGCAAATGGAAATTATTGCAGCCGTATAAATTATTGAGCTAATTTTTATTTATCATGCGATTATTTGATTTATTGCATATTGCGACAGTCCTACAATATGGGCAAAGTAAAAATTTTAAGCCTGCAAGTGAACTTAACATTTAGAAAACTCTTAATAAATACATTTTGCACATGCATTGCCCTATAGCAATTTTTTTTTACTTTGCATATGTTGCACCCTGGAACATAGACATAAATATTAATGTAGCCCAGCCAAGCCATTTGAATGTAAGGAATATTTAATATAATGCATGTTTTATAGTCCTTATTTAATGTAAAGAACACAGCGTTTTTCATTTGAGATGTATATTTTGGAAAATTGTTTGATGTCGCTAAACCCTCAGATGCAGCTGACCTCTGCTCCAGGACAGGTTCCTGGATTTTTTTCAGCAGAAAGTGGCCACCATCCACCTGCAGCTCCAGTCTCTTGGGCTCTCTCCCTGCCCCACACTGCCCCACCAGGATTCTCACCTGCTCACTCACCTCAGTGCTGCTTATCCGCTTTCTCTCCATTGGATGACGACCAAGTAACAAATCTCTGCCAAGACTTCAACCAGTAGTCTTGACCCAATGCCCACCACCCTTGTCAAGTGTTCCCATCCTCTGCCATTAAATGGAAAACATCATAAATGCATCTCTTGCCTCTGGTGTGGTACCATCCAGCTTTAAAATGGCAGCAGTCATTCCCACTTTCAAAAAGCCAGGTTTAAACCCAGATGACCCCCAACAACTATCATCCAATCTCCAACCTCCCTTTCTTCAGCAAAATCCTGGAAAGAGCAGTGGCTGCCCAGCTTGAACATCACATATCCCACTATGAGCTCTTTGAACCCCTCATATCTGGTTTTAGAAACCACCATAGCACTGAGACCGCCCTCATCAAAATCACTAATGACCTCTTGCTTGCTGCCTACAATGGCCTCATCACCATCCTCGTTCTCCTTGAGCTTTCTGCAGCTTTTGATACAGTATCCCATACCATCCTTCTCCACCGCCTCTCTGAGCTTATCAGCCTCAGTGACAAAGCACTGTCCTGGTTCCGGTCCTACCTCACAGGCTGGAAACAATTCATTACCCTAAATAGCTTCAACTCTGATCCAGCACCCTCTAACCACGGTGTGCCCCAGGGCCCTGTGCTTGGTCCTCTGCTGTTCACCATTTCTATGCTACCCATAGGTCAAATTATCCATAAACATGGACACATTTTCCACTGCTATGCCGATGACACACTAATTTACATAAGCACAAATCCCTTCTCCCAGCTCCCACCTACACAACTTGTCAACTGTCTGCAGGAACTCAAATTATGGATGACCACAAACCTACTCAAACTCAACAGTAATAAGACAGAACTCATGGTGTTGGCCCCTGCACCACTGCTCAGGAAAGTTGCTGACCCTGGCCCTGGTTGTGGATGGCTGCTCCATTTCCTCATCTCCTGAGGTGTGCAACCTGGGTGTCATCCACTCTCCTTCCGTTCCCACATCAACAACATCACCAAGTCCGCTTTTTACCACCTCAGAATCATCTCACAACTCCGGCCTTCACTCACACATTCAGTAACTGAGACTCTGATCCATGCCTTCATCACCTCCCATCTGGATTACTTTAATGTTGTGCTGTCTGGACCAGAGGCGTAGGCACCGGTGTGCCAGCTTGTGCTTGTGCCACCTAAAGAGGCAGCTGGCACACCCAGAAATCAGATGCATAATGCACGTTTTGTTATAGCCTTGACAAAAGTTTTTTCCTAAACCTAGGCAATTATTATATAATTATAATATTTGTTAATTTAAAAACAATTCTGAATTATTTTCTTTAAAAAACAACATCGAGATCCACGTAGGCCTACACATTGAAGTGTATGTGCAAAAATAGCCGCCAACGTGACCCCAGCGAATATCATGGGAGACTAGCAGTGCAGACTAGCACTAATAGGCTAAAACATTCAGCAGCAAATTACTACGCCGGTAATGCCACTCTAATTTATTAAAATGACACAGAGCTCCCCGTTTAATTCCTTTAAAAGACCTCGCATTCATGAAGACCAGCTAGACCCAAGGTCTACATCAGTGGAGGAGGCTGTTTCTCCATCTCCTTCCCCCTCAACAAGTGCAACTCCATCTGCACCGAGACCTGCAGAGACAGATCCATATGATGCAGAAATGGCTAAAGTTAACCCTACAGATCTCTCTGGAGTCGATGAACCTCTCTGCCAGCCCAAATTGCGTGCTTTCCCAGTCACCCAATCAGTCAGTGGAAAATATATTTTTATATATTTCTCTACCATTATCATTTACTACGGTTGAGTGAAATATGCAACTTTCATAGACTTGCCCGTGCCTGCGATTGGTCCTATGGTGCACACACCGCCCCTTTTACGTGGACGCGCTTGTAACTAGATTGGGAAATCTTGAATTGATTTAACAAACTGATAACCACTGTCGTGACATCTCTTATTTAGATCGCAATTATTAGGGTTAGTGAAGCCAGGTAATGAAAATGAATGAAACCAGGGCATGTTGAACTTGCTTCGTAGTATAGGCCTCTGTTTTGTTGAGAAAAAAATTGATGTGGCACACCAAGTTTTTCAGATGCACACCCAGATTGTTTTTCTGGCTACGCTACTGGTCTGGACTGCACACCGAGGCTCTTAGCAGACTCCAGTATGTCCAGAAATCTGCTGCCAGGGTTCTAACCCACACAAAGCCCTGTCAGCATATCACCCCCATCCTCCAACAGCTCCACTGGTTGCTGCCAGTCAAGTCTTGTAAGCAAAGTTGTGTGGTTGTATGTTGAGGTTTGTGGTTGTACAATGAAGTTTGTGGTCGCAAGTTGCTTTAACAAATCTGTAATCTCGTTTTGCAAGCTTGTATATTTATGTCCGTAAAATTAGGTTTGTGCTTGTAAGTTAAATTTTACAAGCTTGCATAATGAACTGTGAAAACATTTTAAGTAGCAAATCTGTAATATTATATTTGAATAAATTCAGCTGGAATTGCAAGCATATTTCTTTTTCAGACTTGCAACAAAAACGTTTACGGCTAAGACTATTCTACTGCGAGGCTTAAATACATGCGCGGGTGCTTGCTTGTTTATCAGTTTTGTAATTCAAGGGTCGTACTCGTAAGCTTGTGAAATGAGTGTCGCAACCAAATGAGCTGAACCACCTCCTCTACCATTGACCAATCAGTTAGTCCTGCTTTGCTAAATCCAATCCCATTGGCGTGATACTTTCATCAATCAAATTCTAACAAGCAGTCGGTATATGTAAAGTTTATTAATTGGGGCATGGTAGAAAGCGCGCAGAGGAAGAACTTTAACATACCATCTTTGCATTGGTTTCTTGGGTTCTTGAAAGGTTCTTGAAAGGTGCTATAAAAAATAAACATATTGATATAGTATTATATGATCCAGCTCACGGAAAAGAGCCGTAATGCCCATCACTACATGGTACGTTAAAGATCTTCCTCCGCGCGCTTTTAACCATGCCCCACTGAATAAACTTGACATACATACTGACTGCTTGTTCGAATTTGATTGACAAAAGTATCCCGCCAATGGGATTGGATTTAGCAAAACAGGACTAACTGATTGGTCAATAGTAGAGGTGGTCCAGCCTATTTGGTTGTGACACTCATTTCACAAGCTTACGACCCCTCGAATTACAAAACTGATGCACGTAGTAAACTTGTCAAAAATCTGAGCTCGCGCAAACAAGCACCCGCGCATGTATTTAAGCCTCGCAGTAGAATATTCTTAGCCCTGAACGTTTTTGTTGCAAGTCTGAAAAAGAAATATGCTTGCAATTCCAGCTGAATTATTCAAATATAATATTACAGATTTGCAACTTCATTCATTATGCAAGCTTGTAAAACATAACACCTAATATTACACACTTGCAAAATAGCATGCAAGTACGGACATGAATATACAAGCTTGCAAAACGAGATCACAGATTTTTTTAAAGCAAACTTGCAACCACAAACTTCATTGTACAACAACAAACCTCAACATACAACCACACAACTTTGCCTACAAGTCTACAGATTTTTGACATGTTTAATATTCCATACTGCACCAGGTTGCAGACTTTTGGGGACAGGGCTTTCTCTGCCAATGCTCTCACACTCTGGAACAGTCTACCACTCCATGTCCACTCTGCTCCATCCCTGCCCATTTTTAAAATGCACCTCAAAACATTTATTTTCACTAAGTCCTTTGAGCCCTACATTGTTAAGTGACCTTGGGTACTTTTATTTATTTATTTATTTTGTTATTTAACATTTATTTAACCAGATGGGCACGTTGAGAACAGTTTCTCATTTGAGACGGCAACCTGGCCAAGATAAATGTGTAGAGGTACAGAGAAGAAGTTACACATGTAATTAAAAGACAAGAAGTGCACAATAAAATAGTAAAAACAGTAAATAATAAATAGATTCCATGAAAGGCACTATAAGTCTAAGTTATTGTTATTATTTTATTAAAATTGTGCACTAAAATTAAAATAATCGTGATTTAGGAAGTGAGAGAGTGCAGTTAGAGATCATTGGGCCTCATTAACTAACCGTTCTTAACTGTTCAACTGTGTTCTTAAACCCTACTTACGCACTTCTTACGAAGATTCTGAAATTCACTAATGTTTTATTATCTTGGATTTGTTCTTAGCTAAGAACAAAATCTATGCATACTCAAGAGCACTCTTACGCACGTTTGAGTGATGACAGTTTGCTCCAAATAATTGGTTACTGCATTTTATTTAATTCTACAGTCATTTACAATGATAGTATTTTGCTGTAATGTATTTCTGATCATTTGTTGAAAAAAAATCATAGTATGCAAAGAAACAATAACACTAAAATAAAACATCAGCAATTAAGCTGATTAAATCCTGTTATTTGGTGATTGATTGCGCTATTTATAGGGCCAAAATGGGCCTGTTTCTGCACCTCAGGCATGCTATCAAAATGGCACATCTATTGCTGCTTGACGACATTGCCGAGCATGCTCTGAGAAGGAAACACATCATGGAGAATCACGTTGATTTATTTGTGGAGACTGACGAGTACTTGATTGGACAGTTTAGGCTTCCAAGACACGTTTTAATGTTGCTGTAGGATAATTTGGATTCATCGCTGCAAAGCCATACCTAACGGTCAAATCCTGTACCACCCCATGTGCAGGTAATCTCCACCTTGAGATTTTTTGCCACTGGGACATTTCAGCAGGAGTTAGCAGACTGGGTGGGCAAATCACAGCCATCCATCAGCCACGCTTTCCCACGAGTTGTGGATGGAATAAATCAACTGGCCACACAATATATTTTCTTCCCCTACACTTCGCAACAAAAGCTGCCGGTCAACAGAGGGTTCTAATCTATTGGGGGTCTGCACAACATAATCGGGGCAATAGACTGCACTCACTTGCGCATTAAACCACCCTCACCACACCCATTCCCATACCTCAACCACAAGCAATATCACTCAACATACAAATCATCTGCGACTCTGACAACCATCTCTTGAACGTGGTTTCCCACTTCCCAGGAGGTGCACATGACTCTTATATTTTGCAGATCAGTTCTGTGGGAATGCGTCTGGAACAAGGAGCTGCTGGAGATGCATGGCTCATTGGTAAGCTTCGTTGAGTAATTTCAAATTAAATTTTTTGGTTTCAAAAAGTGTGTTTCTTCCTTAATTATTTATTTCATTAGGAGATCTCGGGTATGCCCTTGCTAATGAAGCCACTAACAAACCCTCAGACGCACCAAGAGGCCTCTTATAACAAGAGGCACGCACACACCTGCTCCACCATTGAGCGAACCATCCGTATTCTGAATGGACGCTGGATGTGTTTGGACATAGCAGGTGGTAAGCTGCTTTACAAGCAAAAAAGGTGAGTAGAACTACTTGTTTTATTCAGGTTTGAAAAATGGAGAACATGTTGTAGAAGAATCTAATTCCAACAATTGATTTTATTTACTTTTTCTATCTTTAAACCATTTTTAAGTTAGCAGAATAATCATGGCCTGTTTTGTGTTACAGAACATCGCTATGAAGCATGGTGTTCCACTTCAGCCACCACACCAGGATGTGCATCCTAACCCATTGCTGGAACCAAACAACCGACTTGGCGCGGAAGTCAGACAACAAATAATTTCTCATTTTTTATCTGTTTTGTCCTTTAAATACCACAAATTAAACACATGAAATGACACAGGTTTCAGTGTGCATTCTTTATATTTTTAAATGTGTGTTTATGTCTTTGAGTGTTTCTGATATTGTGGCCAGAGGAGAAGCAATTTCACAATCCTGGTTATCCAAGACCGCATCAGAGATTACACGTGCAGTTGGACGGGACCTGGGGGCACATACAGAGGCAGGCCTACTGTAGGAAGGCCAAATGGTGTCAGGTTCCTCTTTACAGAGGGATTTCCTAGATTGGAGATCTGTAAAAAACAAAAACGATACTAAGAGTTAAACAGCCACAGTCATTTTTCAGATAACATTTTTTTTATGTTTCAGTTTGTTCAATATAGGCCTACTGCAAAAGCAATAGGATTTCAACCTGAATAAACTAGGATCTAAGTCACATAGACTTTTGGTTTGACAATCTGGTGTAAAATTCCTTTCCAATGGATTCACCATTTCAGTTAAATTATTGCATAACTTTGTAAAAATTCTGAAAGACTTGCATACCGTTTGATTCACTGGTGGGAGATGGCCTTGAAGGATATGAAGCTGTTGATATTGGGCCCTTGTCAGTGTCCAGTTGCTCCGCTGATAATAATGTCCCTGATGTGCTGGTCAATCTCAGATAACTCTCGGCCTGCATGCCCCCCTCCAGTGGTCAGCATGTCTCTTATGTTTAGCAATGGATATTTTGGTCTCTGATTTTAAGTAAAACCATTTATTTTTTACATCTTCAATTGAGCAATGTTGTCCAGAAACAGAGTTCACGGAATCTGTTATCTCCTTCCATGCCTTCGTTTTGTTTGTGTCTTTAAAACCAATGGAAACACTACTAAATATTATATATTACAAATTAATTATTGTTTGGCATTTACCTGTTGCAGTATAATTTTTTTTTCAGAATTACTGAAGTTCTTTTTTCATTTGGTGATTGGTGGACCACCACCATCTGTGCGTCTTTTGGACATTCTCCAACTTGCACACGGCCCTGAAGTGTCATGTCCTTATATGGGAATTTGCGGGGCGTTTTCTTATGCTAATTATTAATAAATTTTGTCAGAGAATCTGAGCTGGCTAGAGCTATAGACATGTCTTATTCCTTTTTGTTGTAATTGAAACAGGGCATATTTAAAGTTGTAAGAGAAGGAAGACTCTCTAAAGTTATTTCAAAGGTGCAACACATACAAGCAAAACAATTGTTTCCTGACACGAAGAGGAAATGTTTCACAAAATGTGTGCGTCATGTTATCTTAATCACTTTCTGTACATGTCTGAGATAAATAATAACAGCAGGCAAGACTGAAGTTCAGCATTATTATAATCTAGCTTTGACTGTAGATGAAGCGGAGACATTAGCTTTAACAAAGCTGGAAAAGTGCCAACAATGATTCAAATGTCAATTATGATATATTCATATTAATCAGATTTTTTGAAGGATAAGAAAATAGACTAGCTAGCCATTTATTTATAATTTAATATTGTATGTATTGGGTTCATGTGTGAACCCGCAAATAGCACCTCGGACGGATGGCCCTGACGCATCAATAGGCGCCAAGAAATGAGGGAGTATAGCCGGAACCCGCCTAGGGAGGATATCTCCATGCAGGAGCCACCCATTCAGTGTCCCTGCTGAGGGAAGGAGGGGAGGCCAGAAGTATCCGCCACAAGTGCTCAGCAGCAGGCTCCGACTGTGGGGGCAGTGATGCTGATGGCATCAGGGGCAGAGCCACATACTCAAATGCTGGTGCTCTGGGCGCTGCAGGGGGCAGGGGCGAGAGACTCGGACCCTGGTGCAAAGCTGGGGAGCCCCTGGTTAAGATGAGAGGGGCGGAGCCCCAGAATCAAGTGCAAGAGCCTCCAACGCAGGCATGCCGGCAAGCAGGATCTCCTTCACGGGTGTGGCGAACTGGCCCTGCATGAGGGGCGGGGCCCCCGACCGGGAGGAGGGAACATTGGGCACTTGTGTGGAAAATGGCATCAGACTGGCCCGACACGGAACAGGTTGTAATGGGTCTGGTAAGAAGTCCATGAGTATCATGTCGGTCTGTAGTGGCAAGTTCATGATGTTTAACGCAGGTTGGGCTTTATACATGGAGCCATATTTGAGGAGGCTGCTAACCAGCTAACCACATTGGTCTGCAGGATGGGAGGAGATGAGGTGGCTGGCTGACTAACCTTGCCCACAGGATTGGAGGGACAGGGGTAACTAATCGGCAAACAACCCTAGCCTGTGGAAGAGGAGATGGAGGGACCAACAGCCTGGTCAGGTAATCGGCTTGCTGAACGGGTGGTGGGTAGTTCGCTAGCCGGCTAAAATCCTCAGCTAGCAGCCCCCAGTCACTATTCCTCTCCATACACCAGCCCCTAGATTCCTACTGGTCCTCCTCGTCATCCTTCTCCTCTGAGGATCAGAGTACCAGGTCACCGTACACTAGTGGTGCAACGGATTGTCATTGATCCGTGATCCGTTCGGATCAATATCTTCGGTTCGGCACACACGTGATCCGCGGATTGATTACTGAAATAAAAAAAGTTTTGCGCATGTTCAGTCCGCTCACAGCATGGTCATGGTGAGCGGAGGAACGGAGGAGCTTGGACGTCCTGCGTCATTTAAATCCCCTGTATGGGAGCATTTTGGCTTCCTTGTTAAATATAATGAAGGAAAGAGGTTAGTGGATAAAACCGTGACAGTGTGTAGGCACTGTGGCACAAGAAAGCAATGTGACAGTGGAAACACATCAAGCATGGCCACGCATTTGAACCGACATCACCCTGGTGTTTCACTGACAGGAATGAAAACGAAAGCTGC
>JACXGM010020440.1:0-11500 GCA_016801145.1 Umbra pygmaea | reverse complement strand
CCAAATGGGTCTCCTCCCCCCGTGGGCACGCGAACCGGTGACAAAATCTATTAACTCGGTAGGCCAACCAACAAACCGTCCGGTTGACTCCGACTCGCGTAAGAGTCGGTTGTCCCATCACCAGTTGGCTGATTTCTAGAGACCAGAGTTCTTTGGTAAGGGTGGGGATAGCGGCAGGTGTCACCCGCTGCTTAGTGCTTACTGACACCTACAGGACTGTGCTTAATACTGCACTCACGTTACTTCTTTCTCTCACGTGTTACGGGCATTAAATAAAATGAGCAAACATTGATTCTAGAGCCCAGAGTATTGATACAAAATCGTGAAGAAAAGAATCGCGATTCATCATTAAATCATTGTATCGGCACAGCCCTAATTGTAATGAGTGATGAGGTTGAGGGGACAGAGAGATGCAGTGGTCGGGTAGCCCATAAGGTCAGATGGGTTAATGTGTTTTATATTTCTGAAGGCTATGGTGCATTGGTGATTATACCTGGAAACATGAGCAGAAACTTCAAATAAAACAGCTCTGTGATCAGAGATGAGATCTCAGCATCAGTTACATTGCAGGGAACAATACCAGTTGTGGGGAACAATACTCCTGGCCCAGTAGAGCAAGGTTGGCTGATGTAAGAATAATCATTAGGGGCTGCCTGATTAAGATGAAAATAATCATTAGGCTGTTGCAATATTTCAGTGAGGCACATTATGTCCAGTTTTGCATCACTAATAAACTCGCGTATCAGCAGACCTTTGTTAGTAAGAGATGCATTAAAAAGTCCAAATTTAAAACAGTCACTGAAACTAGCGTTTGGCATTGCCTTGGTTACTAGGTACAGCTGATTTTGATTAACTCCACGGCAGGTGGAGAAAACGGGATGATGCTTAGACCAATATGAACTAATAGCAGAAGATGACTTACTGGATATACAGTGAACCCTCGTTTTTCGCGGGGGTTACGTTCCAAAAAGAACCCGTGATAGGCTAAATCCGTGAAGTAGTAACCTTTATTTTTTTTCAATTATTATACAATGAAATACTCCATAATACATTGAAACCAAAGAACAAAACCTTTTTACAGGCCCAAGCATTTGTTTAACAAATAATAGTACTGTATAAATGTTTCTTTTACAAATAACTACTGTACTGTAAAATTATAATTTTAATCATCAATACGAACTGAAGGCTTCAAATTGCGGAGATCAGCACCGTCTCACCGCGACCCGAATCATTAGATGAGAACGGGAGAAAATGAAAATGATTATGAAAAAAATACAAAGTACAGTAGGACAAATAGTGACTCACGTGTATTTCACTGCTTTTCTGACTGAGCCGCTGCATCCTGCAAATCCGTGAAGCAGCGAGACTGTGAAAGGTGAACCGCGATATAGCGAGGGTTCACTGTATAAGTTCGCTGTGATCTGCGGTGGATGTATCTCGGTCGGGAAAGAATGTCGTGGTGAGTAGACAGAGCCAGTGGAGTCCTGAAGTTCAGATGTAACGGCTCCGCTGCAGTGTATTTTAGTGCTGAACTGGCACTGACGGCGGAGCAGAAAAGAATCCACCAGAGACCCATGTTAATCCTCATAGCTGTAGTGAAGTAGAAACCCCTTTGACAGGTTGAACTCCGAAGCTGAAGTTCAGTTATTTGAGATGCCAGAGAGTATCCGCGTGTCACCGCGGGCAGCGTAGAAGCGCACCTGGGGAGTCACACGGTGTTCGGGAATCCGTCTTGTAGTTGGGCCGGGAGTAGGCAGGCCCTCCAAGGACAGAACATCACGACAGACACGAACGGGACCAGAAAGAGCTTCCCGAATCAAGATTGTGGAATGAAGATTTTTCGATTGGAGCCAGCAGGCAGCTAATGCATGTTTAAACAATAGAATGACTGTCTAGTCCAGTGGTCCTCAAACCCTTCCATGGAGGGCCTAGTGTATGCCGGTTTTTGGTCTTTCCCTTCAAGTAGAGCATAATTAGGACCTATACTGCCAGGTGAGGGGAGATACTAACCAATTAGTGAGCTACTCCATCAGGCTTGTAAAATCAAAAACCTGCATACACTAGGCCCTCCATGGAAGGGTTTGAGGACCACTGGTCTAGTCCCTCTCCTCAAATATATGATCAACAGGTCAGCCTTTACTAATTGCTTTTTAATATATTCAACTTCAACGTACAGCGAGTGATTGCTTCATGAACTCTCTCACAGGTGGGTGATGTGCACTGTATTGATGCCCGACTCTTTGGCAACATTGGCCGGTTCATTAACCACCTGTGTGAACCCAACCTGCTAGCAGTCCGAGTGTTCACTATGCACCAGGACCTGCGCTTCCCACGCATCGCTTTTTTTTCCAGCAAGCCCATTAAGTCAGGTGACCAGATTGGGTGAGAGGCTTAAAAACAAAACAAACAAAAACAAGAATTTGTATTTGCTGCATTAGTGTTGTGCTGTAGAACATATGCATTGATGATTTGATGTTCCTTGTTCCCCATTCAGGTTTGACTATGGCGATCACTTCTGGAAGGTTAAGTGCAAATACTACAGCTGTCAGTGCTGCTCTCCCAGGTGTAGACACTCATCAGCTGCCATAGCCCAGAGAACTCGCACCTTAGAGAGAGTTGGGAGCCCACTCCAACAGCCAGAAACCTATCCTGCCCCAATGCAGTCGTAACACCATCCTACCCCAATGTAGTCATAGCACCATCCTACCCAAACGCAGTCGTTACACCATCCTACCCATATGTAGTCATAACACCATCCTACCCAAACGCAGTCGTAACACCATCCTACCCAAACGCAGTCATAACACCATCCTGCCCCAATGCAGTCATAACACCATCCTACCCAAACGCAGTGATAAAACCATCCTGCCACCTCCATCCTCCTGCGACCGACCTGAAGGTTTTTCACACCACCTGGGCAATGTTATGAATAATTTTTTACAGATCGATGGATATGAAGTGTCATTTTTTTATAGACAGGAAGCTCCAGAGTGTCATAGTCCTAGACTGTGATAAAAATGTTCACTTGCTCCATATGTTTTTACCAGTATTATTGTTATTAAAACTCAATATAGTAATGAACTACATTTTAAAACCTGTTTTGTTTCTTTGTTCAAGAATGTTTTCTAGTTCTTAAGAAGGCTAAATGGTAGCCACATGGCCTAAAGTATGACTAAACAGAGTGGTGGAAAAGACACCCTTTTCTAATGTCCACAAAGCATAAATGTAGCAGTCTGTTGGGATGATGACACGGAAGAACAAATCGACAATCTAATACGCAGGGTTCACCTGTCCGAAAGCTAGCAGTGAGGGAAGTTGACTGAACACGTTTCACACTGCTCTTTTGCTAGCTACACTGTGCTAGCAGGCCTGGTCATAGCATGGAGCAAAGCTCTGTCACATCCCATAAGTCCAATGACCTCCGAACGCACTGGATCCGCAGACGCTAAAACACTCACAAATAGTGGCCACCAATGTAATGCGCCGAGGGTTCAGTGGGTGGAATGTTTATGACCAGACAGGCTGCTTTTAGGAGCTTGATTAAACAAGACTTCATTCAAACCGGCAACCGCCATCTATCTCAATTATCTCTTGTGACAAAGCACCACGTTTATTGAAACATTTTTGACCAATTACACACAGATACTTACATTACGTATAATAAGCATGATGTATCCATCAAAAAGATGTGATATCTTCAAATGTGCAGTAGGCGATCCAAGTTTTTACAGCAGTTATGGGGATGTAGAGGCAGTGATGTTGTATGTGGGTGAAAGGCGATTAAGATTCAGGGGTCCTGAGATGGCGAAGGCACTGGAATTTAAATGTTGTATGATTTATCATATCAGTTGAACATGCAGGTTTTTTTGGATGGGGCCTAGAATTTCTGGCTACACCCCTGCATAGAGGTATACCTTTTACTGAAAGTGAACCAGCACCTGTAGGCCTAAACATTAATAATGGCACTTAAACATCACACAAGACAAGAAGTAATCACATGGTGAAAGTATATTGAAAAATACATGATGGGTTTTCATGCAGATTCAAACTGTTTTTGGTTTGTGTATATGCAGTCTGCTGTTGCTGTAGCCTAGGCTGCACTGTTCCAGCTGTAACGGGTGGACAACGACATTGATGCAGGGGAAGATACCGATTTTATTTGTCTTAAATACATTTATAAATTGACATTGTTTTGTGCGGTTTCTCAAGCAGCCTCCCTGTACTTAGAAATATCGAGAAAGGAGTTGCTTCGCTTTCTCCCTGGTGCTATGGATACAGAGACCGCACAGGTGGAGCCACTGACAGGCGTCTTTTCAGTCACGTGTGCCGATTCATAAGGGGCAGTGGCTGGAGATGCAAGGCGCAGCTAGACAACTCGGAGAAAGTGGTAATGTTATATATTGCCAGTTCATTGCCTGCGAGTGATTTAGCAGAAGCAGAGGTGCCAAGCCTCTGCTTTTACGGTAAGCCGTGCCCAAAATCATAGGGAGATTAATGGAACGGATCCTGCGAGGAACCTCGTTTTCATAAGGAACATACAATGAATGTAAGGTATTTCAACAAAAAACTTAAATTCGCAATGGGAAATCATTCGAGGAGAGGCTACACCAGCTAAATGCATCATATCTTTGGACCTTAATTGTAAGTCAACTATGCAGTCAAAGCCAGCCTTATTACATGAATTTTGCGAATAGTAATTGCTCGAGATTTGGACGTGTTGAACTGGCTGTTTTTGAAGCTTAGATCAGTGATAAGGCATATATGCGACGTGTTATAATATAGGTG
Source organism: Umbra pygmaea (assembly GCA_016801145.1). Taxonomy (NCBI): domain Eukaryota; kingdom Metazoa; phylum Chordata; class Actinopteri; order Esociformes; family Umbridae; genus Umbra; species Umbra pygmaea. The sequence goes on along the minus strand of JACXGM010020440.1, from coordinate 6,715 downwards.
GACATTCAGCATGAAGAACATCAATGGACAAAATGGTAACATGGAAATATAAACTTTAATATTCATTTTTTATATTTGGACAATTGAAAGAACGGGAGTTAATCCGGATAGAATTTTATCTTGAATGTTCGCTGAATATTCTTTTGAACAATACACACACCGAAAGGATCTCGTAGCTGGAACAACTGTGTGTGTTGTGATGCTTCTTCTCCATCTGTTATCTAGTGTCTGTTTTGATTTTCTGCGTGAGATCTGTGCAATATCAGAATGGCTCGTTTCGAACTATCCAGCCGGCGAGGAGCGGTCTGTCAAGCCGGCCCAACAAGAGGACCAGGTCGGCCAGCAGGTCCCCCAAGCGGTCCAAGGGGTTATAACCCGTCAAAGGCCCAAAGGGCCAGGACAATGGCAATGTATAACCCCATCCCTGTCAAGCAGAGCTGTCTTACTGTCAACCGGTCCCTCTTCATCTTTAGTGAGGATTGTGTCATACGGAAATATGCCAAAAAGATTACCGAATGGCCATATCCTTTGCTGCCTTATAACACAACAAACGTGTTGTACCATATCAATTATTTTATTATTTTCGTACAAGTGCACTACATGTGTATAACAGTATGGTGTTCCTGAGTTAATTTGTTGTACCCTCTTAGATGATGGGCTATGTCATGGAGGCAACCAGCTGTTGACCGAAGTTTATATTACACTATAGCCTACCCGCCGTTGCCTATAGCTTAACCACTCACTCGGATGGGAGGACTCCAATACTATCAAAACGCCGATGCTGGTATTCAGCTTTATTCTTTCTAAGATGTAACTATATCCTGCCATATTTTCTGCCAGTAAGCTGTCACAGTGGTGTCTTTCATCTGTGTCATTAGTTTCCGAGGTATAAATGAAGGCCCAAAGCAGAAATACAGGAATACTTTTCAAGCACCATAAATGATAGAGGTGTGGTTTTTAATTTCATCTTCACACGAATGGCAATGTATATTGAAAATCTTGTCACCAGGTCGATATTTTGATTGATTTGGTAAAACACCAAAAATGTGTCGATAGGTGATTAGACCTATGCAATTTACATTCTACTTGCCTAATGCATTTGATTCCGGTATATGGGCTATTAGTAACAAGCCGGTGTGAGTGATGGTCTGTCTACTCAGGGGAATATGCCATTGTTCGATATCAAATAACTGCGGCATCGATCTGTTTGTTTCATGGACATAGTCCCTCATAGTAACGAAAACAGTTTTCCGTTTTCCCCCCACTGTACCCTGAAGCAGCTACTGTTAGTTACACGTTTCAGCACGAGCGCTCTGGGCCGCTGTCCAAGGTGCTGAACTTACCCACGCGCAAATGCTGCTCAACAATAAATGGCAAACTAGCGGAAAGGCTGTGTAATATATATAAACAGACATTATTTTCTGCGTGGCTGTCATATCAAAGCAGCGATGTAAAGAATAACGTGCTTATTGGACAGCTCGTCAAACAGACAAGCGTAGCCATGTTGAGTTATGATCTTACGTAGGCTTATGTTTTGGATAAGCACGTGAACAAAATATTGAAAAAAATGATAACATTTGGAGGTTCGTTTTCGATTTATTCAAGTGTACACAAACACTTGCCGATCATCATTGTCCTTAATGTCCCATAAAATAGAAGATTCACGTAAATGTTATAACACGGAACACCTGGTAATAAAAGTAGTTATATCCTATTTTATATATTTTGCCACCTAATGATTACGAATATCTTCTGCAGCTTGTAAAGATCTGCACGCCTCCTAGAGACAGTATACCCAGAAGCCCTATTTCAGGAGATTGGTTTAATGAACCTTTTAGGTATTGCAATTCATTTACATTAAATCCTGCATAGCACTAGACCATGTAAATTATGTCACCTTATATCTCTATGTACTGTAGCACAATGACTGAGCTGTCTTCTCTAGTTGTCAGAATGTGTTGCATGATGTTAGATCGTATGTTGTTCTTAACGTTTTCACTCCATTTGAATACCTGATCCTGGCTACCATTATAGCCAACTGCATCGTCCTTGCCTTGGAGCAGCACCTACCAGCTTCGGACAAGACACCCATGTCAGAGCGTTTGGTAAGCCACCATGGCATATAGGCTAAATGTAGCGTCCACATTTTGCAGTGGTTGGCAAAAGGCACGACATACAGTACTGTGTAGAAGAGTTAGACACATAAAAAATTAAAATGCTTTAAAACAACAAAATGTAAAGATCCTAACTACAAACCTAATAATATAAAGAGCGTTACACTGTTAAAATTTATTCAGTTTCATTGTCAACTAATCATATCAATGACCATAAGCACTTGTTTGTTTTACATTTGCTTCAAGATGAACTGGCCTTTATACTGACAAGATAGGTTTTCATCTGAAATGTGGTCTAATACATTGCTTAATATGTTACTTCCTTTCACAAAGTACAAATAACACCATAGCCCCCTGTATTCACTCCTTTTCTGCTTATAAAGCTAAGCAGGGTCAGGACTGGTTAGTCGCTGGTTTCCAGAATGTTGCTGGAAGTGGTGTTGGAGGGCCAGTTGGGGGCACTCTTCCCTCTGGGCTAATGATCATTCCCAGTGCCCCAGGGCAGTGATGGGGACATATGCCCTGTGTAGGGTACCGTCTTTCGGATGGGATTTTAAGTTTAACAGGTGTCCTGGTTCTCTGTGGTCACTAAAGATCCCTTGGCACAATTTGTAAGAGTTGTGGTGTTAACCCTGGTGTCCTGGACACATTTGCAATCTGGCCTTAATAACATCATGGAAACCTAATCATCCCCAGCATTCAATTGGTTCTTTCATCTCCTTTTCTCCCCTCACTTCTCCTCAGGCTGGTGCTGTAAATGAGAAGCTGTTCTCAGTAAACTTTGGAAATCTAAAACATTTTCTTTCCTACTGATGCACTAATGCAGAAGACAAAAAGGAACATGTCTGACTAGATTTGTGTTAAAACATCTAGGGTGCCTAGGACTTTTGTAAAGTACTCTAGAGAGGCATATAATCTTCGTTCAAACGATAGACCCATTAGGAATTCAGCTCCGAATCTATATAATTAAACACACCTTTTTGTTGATGTAAACAAGGTATGCAATTGTTGTTATTTTCAGATGCAATCTCATTTTAGGCTTTGTTGTGATCAATTTGCAGTGTATAAATTAAGTCCCCCACACTTGGCTCTAAAACTAAAATCATCACTTTGCTGAATCTAATTGCCCATACCCCAGCAGTATTACATCGCATTTGTTAGATTATTGGTAACGGGATGAAGCCGGGAGGGCGTGTTACACATCTAGGCAGCTGGGTTGGTATCTGTCGTGTGTCACCCTAGCATTGATCCACATGAGCTCAAGCACCATAGGTTCTATGTTGAACCCTGTTGTTAAGCCATTAACAGGGTAAATGCTGTGAGCTCTTTCGCCCAATCAAATAGGCTTAGCTGCTTGGAGCATGCTGGTTGATTTAAGAATAAAATGTCACTCCCTTCTGACGGAGTACTCACAGCTGTATCCACTAATTGAACCACTCCCCCAGATGGGCTAGGCTTGTGACATGTTGACTTGACTCCATCATGATACCAATCCATTAAGCTGCTTTTTAACTCACATTCTGTCAATCATTGTAATACTACATTTTAAAACATATTCACAAACTAATGATGCTGATGATGATGATGGCTCTCGGGTGGTTGCTTACACACTCGCCCTCTTTTTTTTTTAACAGGAAGACACTGAACCCTATTTCATTGCCATCTTTTGTTTTGAAGCTGGCATAAAGATCATCGCGCTTGGCTTTGCGTTTCACAAAGGCTCATATCTCCGGAATGGCTGGAATGTAATGGATTTTGTGGTGGTGCTAACAGGGTGAGTACAGAACTAATGGTTCACACTAAATGTCCCTGCATCTGCAAACTGACAGAGCTGATCCTCACTGGATTAGTGAGGAGGCACGGTCCTAATGCATGTGCGTGTGCGCGCCTGCTTGTCCGTGCGTGTGCGCCTGCTTGTCCATGCGTGTGCGCGCCTGCTTGTCCGTGCGTGTGCGCCTGCTTGTCCATGCGTGTGCGCGCCTGTTTGTCCGTGCGTGTGTGCAGGCGTGATTTATTTTCAATTCCTAATGACGGATCATAATGGACTTGAAAAGGGAATGTATCATCTTGATTGGATAGATCTCTTGTGTTAGCTTTGATTCTGTGATAGTGTACAGTATATGCTGTATATGCAGCTTTTACACACAACAGTAGTTATTCAAGGAAAAGAGCATGGGTTGTTATGGTAAACAGAAGCACTGATTACTAACAGAATATTCAAGAAATAGTTACTTCCTATGAACAGGATGCTGTGATGTGTTACCATGACCGTTGCATTTGATAACATATAAGCATTTTTCCTGTATTAGGATCAAATTTTCCTTAAGTGAGTGTTTTAAACTGTTGTTTTTAATGTAATGTGTGGTAAATTTTACTGGTATGAGTGTGTGAACAATGCTACTACTAGAACCAGAACATGCATGCGACTTGGGACAGAAATAATATTATGTTTGCATTTGCAATGGTTCTGGGGAAATAACCCAGCCGTGAGTTCCCGTCAAATCCTTGTTCATACACTGCTTCCAGATAAAAGAACGCAGTGTGTCATTTAGTAATTCGAGTGATCGTTTCCCTACTAAGCGCTGATATTGAATGGGCCCACAGCGTGACACAACGGGGGTGTTGTCACATGAGGTAAATACTGTAGACTCTCTGAGGAAGTGGGGGGGGGGAGCTTGAGGACGCTCTTAGGTTGGAGAGAGTCCCAGGGTAGTTGCAAGTATTGCTAGGGAGTCTGCTGGTTTGCTGTACTTAATGGCCCTGAGATTCATTTGGCCCGTCTATTGGGGCTTACGTCAGTTGTGACACATCATTGCAATAAACAGACTCTAAGGAAACCTGACTCCACCCACTGGAAGTAATTGTCAATATAAAAAAAGCCTTTGTTACCACCGAGTGGAGGCAGCTAGTGAACTTAAATTGGGTTTGATTCAGAGTGACCGCCACACACCAAGTAATGGATTTGAGGTAGGGCTGTAGAGACGACGACATTGTGGTGTCCGCCTGTCAATACTGTGTATTGTTAGGGAGAGGTGAAGGTTATTGACAGCTTGTCACCGCCCCTCCATATCCCAGTCATCATCACTGAAGAGAATGCACAGGGCACCATCCTACCATGCCCCCTCCCGCATTCATCGCTTCTATGCTTGGATGGGGCGGGCTGGTGGGGTGGGGGGTTAGGCGGTACAGATTCGATTGGGGCAGAGAAGCCTGAAATGATAACCGTAACTGAAGAGCTGGGTGTTGGGTGACAGCAGGAGCAGTCTGGCACCGTTATCAGCGATAGAGCGCGTGTTGCCAGTCAGCGTGACATGATAACCGTAAGTGATGTGCCGGGTGCTGGATGAGAGAGCATTACACGAGCAGTCTGGCACTGTTATCAGGGACACGCCCCATGTTGCCAGGCTCCGACTAATGCATCACTGCAGAATAGACAACAAAGCACGCCTTCTACCCCTGTGGTTAACTACGGAATGTTACATGCAAGAAACCAAAACACCTTAGTCATTACCATTGACCTGTTATAAATCAAACTAATTCTTACCAATCAAAGAGAGATAAGGTTTTGAAGCAGGGGTGCTAGTTCTAAGGAAACCTGACTTTCTATATTCGCTACAGGTGATAATACAGTGCCTTTTTTATGTTCCATGGGACAGGAAAGTGGGAAAGGATAAAGGAGAGTTTGTTTTGCTTAAAGAGCAGTTGGATTTAAACCCGTGCTGCCATGGAACAGATGTACACACCAGAGGCAGTAGTTCAGACAGCTGGATCAACGAGGCCACTGTTAAAGACAACGTTTGCAGTTATCTGAGGATCTTAAAATCAGTGAGTGAGCATCATAGGTTTGAAGTTGTGTTTAACACTATTATAAAATCAGCCTTCTGTTAATGAGGATATCATTGATAAAAAGATAAAGAGCATAGTTATGCTTGGTTCATGTTTTAAGGTGCTGGTGGTAATCAGATGTGAATAAAATGACTCATAATGAACTCTCACAGTCAGAGCCAGAACTTGCCTGCATGTTGAGGTGATTTTGACAACCAATTTTACATGATACAAGTCATTTGAATTTCTTTGTTTAGGACAGTTTATTACCTCAACCAACTGATCATATAGTTGTCATTATTGTTCTCACATATACAAACTAATTTGAATTCAAAGATGGTTAAATTCCAGGAAATGACATTGAGCATCAGTAATTGTTTGATGATTAAAAAAACAAGTATGTTCACACTAGTTCGGTAACTTAACTTTGCTGTTTGAAATGTTTTTGTTGCATCATTTATAAATCTATAAAAGTCAAACAAATAAAAATTATCAATTTATTGTGTGTAAAGAGGCAAAATATGTAAACATTTTTAGATGTTCTCCTTGGTGTGCCTTTCAGTAAGACAAAAGTTTACATTTCAGTCAGACATTTGGATTTGCTCATAAGAACACATAACTGCCTCCCTGTGTTTATGTACATCTGCTGTATTGAACTAAACATTCTCTCTCTCTCCTCTCTCTTTCTCCCCCCATCTCCCCCATCTCTCTCGCTCTCTCCCATCTCTCTCTCCCCTCTCTCTCTCCCCCATCTCTCTCTCTCCTCATTTCTCTCT